>JASAND010011295.1:0-16868 GCA_030248195.1 Trissonchulus latispiculum
AGCTGGCACTTACGAACTAGCAACGCATTAAAAGTAATTTTCATTGATCTAGTTTGATATACGATTGAGGAGAGTAGTATAGGGCGGGCTTTTCAACCCTCGCTCCGGGAGTAAAAGTTGGAGTAAATTTTCCGTTCCTGTTCTTAGGTTATAGTTACAAGTTTGTCTTAGTTGTTTTATTTTAGCACCCTTCCTATGATTCTATGTTCCTTACTCGCCCCCGGTTCGTGGGTTTTCCTAGCTTCTACCTTCAAGGGTTTATATAATTTTGGTGCAGCATCATCCAATCAGGTTTCATAAATATTTTATAAGGTGATTATCAACGGCCCATAACTTTCCCATCCCTGATCGTAGATTCCCGGCCCAAGCTTAAACTTTGTCCTAATTTTGTCCCAATTCCGAATATAAACATTTCTAATCGGCTCAAGCAGTGTCTCCAAAAAGTCCGCAGGTGGTTCAGTCGGATCTTCCTTTGGGAGTAGCAACCGTGGACACTTTCTTTGCATAAGTATTTTATCGAAACTTGCATGAACTCCCATGTGACCATCGAATCCTTTCTTAGTTTTAAACTTGCTAGTACAACGTGGGCAGGGGTACTCTTCCTGAAGGGGGTCTTGTTCAGGTTTCTTAGGGGGATCTGGCTTGCATATATGAGTCACCTTTGTATCTTCCCGAGAGTAACTCTTTCCACATTTTTCACAAGTAGACTTCTCACCATCATGTTTTTCTTTGATGTGCCTGTTGAGGTTGTATTTTCGAGTGAGCATTTTACCGCAAAATTCACAAATGAAGTTTTCCATATTCGGTTGTTTATGTCCTTACACAATTATGTTTCACTTTCAGAGCTCTTAAAAAACCGACCGCTCGCGACGGCAGAACAAGTCAGACTGACGATCTACCAACATTTTGCCCGTTTATATAGACTAGCTAATAGTTGCTTGGCTTAAAAATAGTTTGACCGTGTGCACAAAGTGGTATTGTGAAATATTTTCATTTTTCATTTTTCAATTCACCTGAGTTCTGGGTCTCTCCTTCTTTACACCAATCTTGCTCCGACCATATTTTCCTAATGTTTTACAGAATTTTGTCTTTACCCACTTGCCTTGCCTTAACTTACCGACTGTTGTACCTTTGTACTCTGAGTCACTCCATACTAGCTCCGAGTTAACATCGAGTATACACTGAGCCTACTGCGGACATACTCCCAACTAATAAATTTTTATTATTCCTGCTCCTGTTCATCAAATTGGTCCACCGTCTTTTCAGGTAGTACCACCGTGCTCAAATTGGAGTTCTTTTCTATGGCACGTCTGAGGGCTTCTTCATCAGAATACTTTGCCTCATACTCTATTTGTTTGGTTAGAATTTCGTCAATTATTGGATCGTCAAGGAACCCTTTGCAACGTTGGATGTGAAAATAAATTTTCCTATTGAGTTCAGCTCGGATCCTAGGTCGGACTTCATTGTAAGCCTCAATTTCTCCCTCAACTTCATCATGGCCGTCTGCAACGTATTCGTTTGCTAACCTATTTATTCTACCTTCGAACCTCTCTTCGGACTGCCTCACAAGCTCATCCCAAAATTTACCGATGTCAGTTGGCTCATAGATCTCTCCACAACTTGAGTCGCTACTGTCTGAACATTCGGTACTCGTTTCTGATTCAGACTCATCATACTCTGGTTGGGCACTGTGAAGGTTTTGAACATGACGTTGCAGGTTGAACGCCCTGGTGAACGTCTGACCACAAGTGCCACACTGGTATGGTTTGTAATGTTCACAACTAGACATGTTTGTCCTGCTTTAGTTTAAATATACGCTTTATAGACTTGATGTCGCTTTGTCCTTGTTGTCTGTGCTTTTATTGATTTCGCTTGGTGCTTTTATATACTTTGTCTATCGTGCTTTTATTGATTCTGAGTCACTCCAAACCTACTCGCATACCTACATGCACTGAGCATACACCGAGCCTTGTGAGTAATATTGGGGTAATGCTCGAGTAATGTTGACCAAGGTCAAGGAACAACTTCTGCTTTTATTGATTTCGGTCGATGCTTTTATGTGTTTGTATGTACAATTTCTGTTTTTATTGATTCACAGTACTCGAAGTTAGTCATGTCTAGATTGGTAGGCCAATTCGACGCGACGACTTCGAGTGAATATTTATGAAACCTGATTGGATGATGCTGCACCAAAATTATATAAACCCTTGAAGTTAGAAGCTAGGAAAACCCACGAACCGGGGGCGAGTAAGGAACATAGAATCATAGGACGGGTGCTAAAATAAAACAACTAAGACAAACTTGTAACTATAACCTAAGAACAGGAACGGAAAATTTACTCCAACTTTTACTCCCGGAGTGAGGGTTGAAAAGCCCGTTAAAAAAGGGTTAAAGGGTTAAAGTGAGTTAAAGTGAGGGTTAAAAAGTCAAATGTAAAATATCTTGTAATTAAAGAAACCGTGTAAGGCTAGCCTTAGCTAGAATAGCTAACCAGGTGTGTTTTTAGCTGGCACTTACGAACTAGCAACGCATTAAAAGTAATTTTCATTGATCTAGTTTGATATACGATTGAGGAGAGTAGTATAGGGCGGGCTTTTCAACCCTCGCTCCGGGAGTAAAAGTTGGAGTAAATTTTCCGTTCCTGTTCTTAGGTTATAGTTACAAGAATCATAGGAAGGGTGCTAAAATAAAACAACTAAGACAAACTTGTAACTATAACCTAAGAACAGGAACGGAAAATTTACTCCAACTTTTACTCCCGGAGTGAGGGTTGAAAAGCCCGCCCTATACTACTGAGGACTTTGCATTAGGTTAGGTGTATATAACCGTCGGAATTGTAAACCTTACTCGCCGTGTAGACACTGTGACAACAATTCGTTTGGCTTTTGAATATGCAAATTCACTTTTGGCCTATATAATGTCATGTTTATCTGATTTAAATGCAGTCTGGTTTGCTATATTGTTTGCCTACTAACAGTATAGTCTCGCGCAAGTCTGACTCCCTCAACTGCAACAAATATTGATTAAAAATAGCAGTCGAATAACAAAACACTATTTTACGGGAAACTATTAATTAGTCTTGCTGCAGCTATTCCTAAACTAAGTTGATGCAGTCCGCGGTAAAACAAATGTTCGGTCGTATATAGTGTTGGAAAATAAGAAAATTTTGCGGGCCGGGCCGGCCCGCGGGCCGATGTGGTCCTACGGGCCGGGCCGGTGGCGGGCCGGGCCACGTGGGCCGGCCCGGGGCCGCAAATTTCTACTGGCCGAACTGCCCGACGTCGCAAAAACGGCCCGAACTGTTAGGTAATTGATTTCACCTTGCTTTACGTCTAATTTCAACTTATTTTACGGCTATTAGTTTGTCTAACAAGGTTTTGGATGTTGGTTACGTTTCCAATTAGCAATTACAATCGTAACAAGAGCACTGCGTCTTAAACTGCGAACGATGCCCCCTTACAGCAATACTAATACAATCAAACCTAATTATATAAGCGAATGTTTTCATTCCAATTGTTTTGCGACAACTGTGCACATATAAAAAGCTTCTGCACCCTTCTCATAGACGTAACTTATAATGGATTAAGTATATCCAATAAGTAGCCACCATATAACAACCTTAGACACCCAGATACCGACACAGCTCAATTCTAACTTCCATTTTGTGTAACTAATCTTCTTAAAACAAAGCCATTGAAAATCTGTAAATGAAATTTTGATTGTAGACTTGAAATTGCACCGAAATTTATTGAAAAATTGCCATTTATCGTGTAAAAAATCGGCCCGGCCCGCGGCCCGCCACCGACCCGCGGGCCGGTGGCGGGCCGCCTATTTGTAATCTTGCGGGCCGGGCCGCGGGCCGGGCCGTCGCCAAAAAATCCGGCCCGAGCCCGCGGCCCGCCACCGGCCCGCGTCACAACTCTAGTCGTATATTGATGCGCAATGTACTCCATTCTAAAAAGATTTGACTTGTTTTTCCCGTGAAACATCAGTAATTGCTTAGGTATGTATCTGTAGTATTTCGTTAACACATTTCCGAAGGAGTGCTACTTATTGATGTTAACTTTTACAGATTACGTTTATGCAGCTTGAAGTGTACTCAAGTTAAAAACTACGAAACGATAAAATTTTCAAGGGCGCGTGACGCTTCGTGCGCATGCCTGCTTTTTGTGTACAGCAAAACAAGTTAGTCAGATGTTAATTAATAATACTTTGTCAGGTATGGTGCAATAGCTATGGTATAAATAATTTTGATCTAAAAACCATTCTGCTGAAAACAACAATTTTAAGGTCTTTTTATTTCAAGACAAAAGATTGCTAAGGGCCATATTTCTCGTTTACTATTAAGTTAGTCCTTTCGGTTAAAACTTGCTCAACTTCCAAATCTTTCTGGATCTTCTGTGAAATTTGACACATATTATTGCAATGTTTTGGCAATCAGTGCTCTGCTGTCTGCTGCTAATTCAATCATTCATATGGACAGCTGGTAGGTTTTTGAGATATTTCCTGTCCAGATAAAGTTTTAATCACTAACGAGTACAATTAATTTATCATAGAAAGACTTCTACAAACAAAGTTGTTCGAATTTCACCTCTGATTTCGACTGTTCTGAGCTAAAAGTTTCTGACATAGCACAAGGTGCATCTTCTGCTTTGACGAAAGCCAGCGTCACTCAGTACTCACTTTGGATTTATTTCTGCATTTCTCCGTAAGATTTAATTGTTCACAGTAGAGATGAGATTTCACCTTTTTGTGTTGGAGGCTGCGTGGAACGGCCCGGCCCTTGCCCCTAATACCAATTCTTTCCTTGGCCGCTCTGACTGAAGACGAAGACTGTTCGGACCGGCAGAGCCGCACAGACAGAGCGGTCCGGGCAGTGCCGACCGATCTCATCTCTAGTTCATCAGTTTTAGTACTGAGCTAACAAAATGTTGAATCGAAACATTTTGATGATTTTTATTTTTGGTTGGAATACTCCACCAAAAATCCCGTTTCTATGAAATATTTCAGCATTGTCAGAGACATAACATTTTTTGCTTCCCATTGGGTCTGCTTAACCAAGAGTTTATAATAGCAAGAGTAAGACACTCAGCTATTCCTAATAGAATAAGCTTGCGAAATGCTCGAAACATTAAGGCCGAAATCTCGGGGAGGGGAACTTCTCAGCGTGTAAACATACAACCTGACATTTTTAACAACGGGTGTTTTCGACAAATTACGGCCGATTGCACCAAATCGGACTAGCTATTCTGAGAATAAAGTTATTCCGGAATAGCTATTCCTATTCTCATTTTATTCCGATATTCCGTTGCACCAAAGAAGAATAGGATTAGCTGAGCTAATACTATTTTATTCTCAGAATAAAATAAGAATAGGTATACCTATTCTTATTTTCGTTTAACCAATCAAACGGTAGCAAACGCCATACTCAACTAATCAGATTATAGTAGGTTTTGTCACGTATTTCTGAATTTATTCCTATTCTTATTCTAATGTTAGCCAATTTCTGATTATAATTTTAAGTTCAGCAAGCAAGGAACTGAAATTTAACAAGTGGGCTCCTAAAAGGAGCAGCATCTCGTCGCTGACCTGGAAAAATCAGATGCCACCCTTTTCATTCCAAATTCTATATTTGGTCCATATTTGCTGATTGGTTTTCTTACAAATTTGTAATTTTTAAGTTAAAATTCACTCTATTTCTTAAATTGGTTGGCAGATGCAACCTGAACCTACTGCAATTTCAAACCAGTAAAACAACATGGGGCGGCGTCTTGTCGAACCTCCACGAGTCGAATCAATCAATCTACATATATGACGAGTTGAATCTCGCTGTGCGTTCACATGAAAGTATCTTATCTCTCAAGTTTCAGTCATCTCATAGAACTCTACACCTTATATTTTGAATTAGGTGGAGGTGCACAGGTACACGAGTATTAAGAAGCCGCGCATGACTGAAAACTAAGTAGAGGCTTGTCGTGCTTTTAAACTCAGCCACACGCCATTTGTTTCAATGCTGTAAGAAAATGTAATCCAATTTGCAGCTGTACGTGCCAGAGCTGGACATGGACACGTCCCCCGTACGTGACCGATGCCTGAAATCAAATATTATCACAGCAAAACTTTTAGTTACTAATGAAGCTTTGAATTGAATTTGATTAAGCTTTGAATTTATTGCTTGCAAGAAATCGACTTTCCTCTTATATATAAGGTGTTTTCAATGTGTTTTATAGCGCAATTGAAAATACGACCATTTTCGCTGCAGCTTTAGGAAAGCTCGATCATGGTTTTTTGTGCACGGAGTTGTTATCACTAGTGTTGTTTCAGTAACCGATTTTGGTTTCAGTTTCAGTTTCAGTCGGTGGTCCAAGACGGTTTCAGTTTCAGTTTCAGGTCTCCTCCCAGAATAGTTTCAGTTTCAGTTTCAGGTCTCCTCCCAGATAGTTTCAGTTTCAGTTTCAGTCTGGATCTCGAAATAGTTTCAGTTTCAGTTTTAGTCGGAGTTTCAGTTTCAGTTTCAGTTCATTGGAAAAACTGCAGATTCTGGCCTTGAGACATAAGAAAATGCATAAATTTATGATTATTTATACTTCCACTGCAGAGAATTAACGATTATTTATAACAATCAAATGCCGTGGAGCAGGAATCTTTGTGGTGGCACACCCTCAAACAGTTAACGGATTATTAAGCAGCACGAATATAAACTATTCTTCTTCATAAAAATTAAAAACTTCTTAACTAACCTAACGTCTAATTAACAGTTAATAAATTAATTAATTAACCGCTTCAAACCTTCAAATCGTCAAGTTTTGAGAAAAGATCGAAACTAGTTTCAGTTCGAGTTTCAGATCTTTACCCAAACTAGTTTCAGTTTCAGTCGGCCGTCTAAAATAGTTTCAGTTTCAGTTTCAGGTCTCCTCCCAAAATAGTTTCAGTTTAAGTGCCTAAAACTGAAACCTGTAGAACCTGAAACCTAGTTTCAGTTTCAGTTTCAGCGCCTGAAACATCACTAGTTAACACTCAAGTGTTGGTCCTACCGACCAATCTCCTGTGCTAGTCAAAACATTGTTTATGGTGTTGGTTTCACTTCTTGTTTTACGCTTTGTGATAGTGATCTAAGCAACTCTTGTCTGATCCCATATAAAAGAAGCTTTTTAATTCTTAAGATGTTAGGTTAGTTAAGAAGTTTTTAATTTTTATGAAGAAGAATAGTTAATATTCGTGCTGCTTAATAATCCGTTAACTGTTTGAGGGTGTGCCACCGCAAAGATTCCTGCTCCACGGCTTTTGATTGTTATAAAGGACGTTTAATTCGCACAAGACGAAATTCACATGTAACGAACGGAGAATCTGACAAATGCTTTAACTTTCACAACAAAGTGGCCAAAATTGTCATGTCTTGATTTGAAAATTTGACCAACGAGCGTGAACCCGCGACAGCGACCAACTCTGGTACGTACACAGCACGACTTCAATAAAGCAGTACGTTTTTAAAAACAACATCTTGCAGTGCACTTGCTTTGATTAACTGACACCAGCTTGCGAAAGCTAATTTGCATATTACGTTTCGGGATATGGTTTTTCTTTTTCCAACCGAAGGGGGTTTTGTTAAAAGAATTTTCCACATTGTTGATCCTGCGGTAAGCGAAGGCCCCCCTCGTTAAAAATTCAATAAAAATTATAATTGCAAAATGTCCTGCAATTAAAAAATGCAGTTATGATAAATTAGTGTAAAAAGACGACAAGTTTGGACCAGTCCCCCACTGTAGAAAAACCAAAATTGTTAGTGGGACGCACACTGAACATAGAAAGAAAATCTAGCACTAAGGATATGCAGTTCGTTTTGCACCAGAAACGATAACAGCTATCTCGCCTTTAGGCGAGATAAAAATGTACATAGCACTAACAAGGCGCTGGGTATTATGGGTTACAGGTTATATTTCGGCCAAAGCAGACTTTGTAAATGATTGTAATTTGAAATGAACGCATAGAAATGAATGTAACACAAATAGTCAAGAATTTTGCCAGTTTATCTTGATTGTGCTTAGGAAATATGGGCTTACGGCGAATTCGATTTCAATCAATAATTAACATTTTACAATGCAAATTCGAAGAATTTGCTTTGCCTAGCATGGATAAGCAGACATGAATAAGTCATACGAAAAGACAGTTCTTGACGTCGTAAGTTAAGAAAATATTATATAGATCAAAAATTCAGGAAATCTTTTAAAATATGGGCTTAAACCTGCTCTTGAGGAAGAATAGGAATAAGAATAAATAAGGGGTTAAATAAAATAAAATCGAATAAATAAATATTCGCATTTTATTCCTATTTTATTCCGGAATAAGTTTGGTGCAATGCTCTTAATCTAATCCTATTCTTATTCTTATTCTGATTTTATTTTTATTTGGTGCAATGGAATTCTTGCTATTCCGATTTTATTCCGGAACAAAATAGGAATAAGCCTATTCTAATCTTATTCTTATTTGGTGCAATCGGCTGTAAATACTATAACTTGAGCTGGGAAAATCGCACAGTAATAATTTTTATATCGTTATGTTGCGCAGAATGAGATCTTTTTAACGACATAAAAATTACATAGTTCGGTTTAGGCAATCCCTCATAAATTCAGCAACAACGTAAGGCATTTCTAAGAAATTATAAAATTCCCAGAATTTTCGTGGCAAGGATGCTTTATTGCCGCGTTTGTAAGAGATACCTAAACCGAACTATACAATTTTTATATAGTTAAAAGATCTCATTCTACGCAACATAATGATATAAAAATTATTGCTGTACGATTTTCCTAGCTCAAGTTATAGTATTTAATTTGTCGAAAACACCCGTTTATAAAAAATGTCAGCGTAGTATGTTTACACGCTGAGAAGCCCCCCACCCGAGATTTTGGCCTTAATGTTTCGAACATCTCGCAAGCTTATTCTATTAGGAAGAGCTGAGTGTCTTACTCTTGGTAATTATAAACTCTTGCTAAAACTGAACTCGGCTAGATCAAAGACAGACACGTGGATGCCGCTGCCTCCACTCCATCCAGAGGTTCAACTGGTTTATCCCAAGGGTGGGGGATGAGCTACGACCTGAGTTTAGGCGATTATAATTGAATTGGGTTTTATAAGCATTCATGCTCCAAGCACTCAAAACTTCAACTTTACGCCACAAATGGGCTTAGCCTCAGTTTCTTGCTCAAGGAACCAATGTAATGTCATTGTGACGACAGAGGTGGGAATCGAACCAGGAATCGAAACGATAGATCTGAAATCCAACGCCTTAATCGTTCAGCTTTAGTTACCCTTCGCAGTTTTCAGGAATGAATTTTTAGGGTAACTTTATATGAGAGTGGACCGTCTGAGAATTTAAATATACTACGTCTATGAGTCTACTTTATTAATAGTTGATATGTTTGAGAAGAGCGGTCAACTACGTAAAACTATCGGCCAGCTACTGTGACCAGTACATGCAATTATTTAAATTGGAATAAATTAAACTTAATTTAATTTAATTAAAACATAACTGTTTCCCCAAAAGTTCGCTCGACGCTTGACCAGATGACTTTGGTCTTTCTCAGTTTGAAAACATGTATCAACCTCAAATTGACGCTAACAAACAGCATTAGCACTAATTTATGTTAATTAATACTAATTACTTCATTCTTTTTTAGACTGTCGTGCCGTCCTTTCGCATAAATTTTTTCTGCCGAATACTGCAAGATCAGTCTCCTCAACATTGCTCCAAACGCTCAGTCGACGAAAACGCGATACGTACGCCCCTGTAACCCTACCCTTTGGATATCAGAATATGCATCTACCTACAGGCTACAGTCCCCTACTACCCGCCTATCCCTCCGTGGGAAACCTGGGGGTCGGCTTTGAACTCAACGACGGCTCAACGAAACACCTGGACGGGGGTTTGAGCTTTCCCATCATCGATAAGACGAACAAAGTTTTGTATCCATTCGATTTGGATGGTGATCTCACCATTGGCGGGGATAATGTTGGGATTCTTTTTGGAGGGGATATCAGTCCAATTAATCCGGATCGACTTGGGATTGACTATGCCTCCATTTATCCCTGCTTTTTTGGACTGTGCGGACCCGTGGGAAGGAAATAACATTTTCCTCATCTTCTTTCTTTTATTGCTGCAACTTGTGCATTATTTGGTTTTCTGATTAAATAAACAAACAAACAAACAAACAAATGCAAACCTAGAAGAGTGATTTAGCCAGGAAAAATAGCCGCCTTGAATTTGAGCTGTTGAAGTAACTGCCTGGAATAATTTCTAGGAATCTGACTTTGGCAAGACAATTGAACTGAGTAAAAGTTTTTGGAAGAAATTCAAGGCGAATAGCAAAACGCTGGTAGAAATAAAGTTTTTTGTTTTTGAGGATCTGAGGCAGTTTCCCACAAAATGTTAGGAAAAAGAGGGGTGGGGAAGTTTCGCTATTTCAAGAGAAAATAAATATCTAAAAAGCCAACTTTAAACATTACCTGGACTTCATGTTCTGCAATCTGATTGGCTGTTGGCTATCTCTTTCCAGAAAGCGTGTATGTTCTGTTTATGCTCTGATTCAGTTCGAGTACGGCTGTGTACCATTGGCGTACTATTCTAGTTAATGATAGCAAGAGTACATAATATGAGAGTGTGCCACTAGGCACACTCTCTGTTATCAGAGCAAAAACTATGCTCTGCTCGCTAACGGCCCACCCCCCTCCCGCAAATTAGACCCTTCACTTCAAAGAATTTTGTGCGCTATGTTTGTGTTCTAAAGCTCGAAGCAGGCACAAAATTCGCTCACGCACTGCTTGTGTTTTGGAGCTTTTTAAGCACATAAACATAGAGCAAGTGAGCGTACCCCCGTTTCGACTAGGTGCTGATTTGCGGGGGGGGGGGTCACTAGGGTCTGATTTGCGGGGGGGGGGGGTGGGCCGTTAGCGAGCAGAGCATAGTTTTTGCTCTGATAACAGAGAGTGTGCGTAGTGGCACACTCTTATATTATGTACTCTTGATGATAGTATCAATTTGAACCTCCATTTTAGTTCTGTACTGTTCGTAGCAAATCGGGAAGAAAATGTATTCTGATTACGAAATCAAAAACAAACATCAACTTTTAATTTACTGCTTTGGAAATCAAAGTAATAAATTTAAAAACGTATATACTTCCTGCAGGAGTTGCTCACTACAAAGGATCTCCGTAACAACCGGACTTTCCAGTTGATGCTGTATGTAAATAGCTTTGATCATTAAATTTTAGGGCCAACGAAAATAGATGTTGGTAGCCTTCAAATGTAACTTTACGTAAGTTTTGGTAAACAAAGCACATTGCTTGACAATGGATTCAGTAAGGATGCAAATGTCATTTTATTGACATAAATAAGTTATACAATATCAATCAAAACTTGGAGTTGTTTCGTTCAGTTCTCCGCAAGCTACATAGAAGCTGCTAATTGAGTACTATTTGAGTTCGAATACGTGACATCAAGAGTACATAATGATAAGAGTATGCCACTAGGCAGGCTCTCTCTTATCAGAGCAAAAACTATGCTCTGCTCGCTAACGGCCCACCCCCCCCGCAAATCAGACCCTAGTGACCCCCCCCCCCCGCAAATCAGTACCTAGTCGAAACGGGGGTACGCTCACTCGCTCTATGTTTATGTGCTTAAGCTCGAAAACACAAGCAGTGTGTTAGCGAATTTTGTGCCTGCTTCGAGCTTTAGAACACAAACATAGCGCACGAAATTCTTTGAAGTGATGGGTCTAATTTGCGGGAGGGGGGTGTGGGCCGTTAGCGAGCAGAGCATAGTTTTTGCTCTGATAACATAGAGTGTGCCTAGTGGCACACTCTTATATTATGTACTCTTGGTGACATCAACAAGTTTCGGTTTCTGATACGATTCATTGATAACAATTAGCTGGCAATTTCTCTGTTATCAGAAAACAGGTGCATTTTCTGCACGCTAAATGCCGACTTTCCCCTCCTCACAAACATACACCCATCACGCAATATATTTTTCTGCGTGCTCACTTGTGATATGAGTATTGAATCTTGACAACACAATGACACTGTTGGTATAAAATATGTCTGTTTCGAGCATTAAAGGATAGCGTGCAAAATTGTTTGAAGTGAAGATGCACATTGTTGGATGAAAGGGGGTCTACCGTAACGTGCATATAACCTGAAGCTGGCAACGGAGCGATCACACTCCGCTATAATAATCTTGTTTACAATAATTCATAAATCTCGAATAAATTCGCACTCCCCGCACTAAATGGGACGTGTAGGCCATTCAAATTCGTTATGCTGTCACCTGTCACCGTTAAAGTATCATCAACGGAAACTATCGCCAAAACTGTGTGTTCCACATTCTGCCTTCATCTTATAACGTGGCCTGCAGAGAGCAAGCAATGCACTTCGTTGCAGGCTGATCTCTCAGTATTAGGTAATTATTATTATTATTATTATTATTATTATTATTATTATTATTATTATTATTATTATTATTATTATTATTATTATTATTATTATTATTATTATTATTATTATTATTATTATTATTATTATTATTATTATTATTATTATTATTATTATTATTATTATTATTATTATTATTATTATTATTATTATTATTATTATTATTATTATTATTATTATTATTATTATTATTATTATTATTATTATTATTATTATTATTATTATTATTATTATTATTATTATTATTATTATTATTATTATTATTATTATTATTATTATTATTATTATTATTATTATTATTATTATTATTATTATTATTATTATTATTATTATTATTATTATTATTATTATTATTATTATTATTATTATTATTATTATTATTATTATTATTATTAGGAACCGTGTCAAAATAATTTCGCATTATACGAAATATTTTATGCGATTTCTGCCTAATCGTATATACAAAATTTGCATTGCATTTATACGATTTGTTTGAAAAGTTATGCGATATTAATACGATTTTTTAATACGTCTTTCTCATACAAACAAAACATTGGATCAGCATCTGATAAACTTTTAGTGTTTTAGTTTTGCTACAAAAACGTCTGCTTAAAAAACTGCTACACTATACAACGTTTACGAATAGAGTGCTGCTCCAGCTGCAGCTGAGCAAAAAGTTTGCTTTGCAACAAATTCTTTTCAGTCACTTAACTGCAAGCAATAAAAAGTTTAACATTATGCATACGACATTTATACGATTTTAGCGCAGGAAAAATACGTTTTATCTCAGAGGTTTATACGGTTTTCAATCGTATAAGTCTATCGCATATACCAAAGTTTTACCATCTATTTTTGACACGGTTCCTTATTATTATTATTATTATTATTATTATTATTATTATTATTATTATTATTATTATTATTATTATTATTATTATTATTATTATTATTATTATTATTATTATTATTATTATTATTATTATTATTATTATTATTATTATTATTATTATTATTATTATTATTATTATTATTATTATTATTATTATTATTATTATTATTATTATTATTATTATTATTATTATTATTATTATTATTATTATTATTATTATTATTATTATTATTATTATTATTATTATTATTATTATTATTATTATTATTATTATTATTATTATTATTATTATTATTATTATTATTATTATTATTATTATTATTATTATTATTATTATTATTATTATTATTATTATTATTATTATTATTATTATTATTATTATTATTATTATTATTATTATTATTATTATTATTATTATTATTATTATTATTATTATTATTATTATTATTATTATTATTATTATTATTATGTACTCTTGTTATTATGTACGTATTAGGTCAGAAGTTTTGTTTGTAACACTGAACTTCCCAACTCCACAGCCCATGAAAGATTGCCAGTAGTACTGTTCAATAGCCGTGTGCAGTTTGGCCTGGCCGGTCGGCTGATGAGATGACAGGCTTTTTAGATGCGTATCGGCTGGTCTCTACCTGCTCAGATTGGTCATCATGTCGCCTTAACTGCCCTCAAAAGTGTGAAATATTTCATATTTTAACTTATAATGTGACTATGCGGTCGGTAAAAAGGGCACAGGTGAACGACGGCGCGAGCCAATGGCGCGAGCAGGCCCGGTTGTTGTTGTTGTTGTTTTGGCTTGCTGAGGAATAATGCTTCATTGAGGCCTACTTGGTTCAGTAAGTATTTTGTGTCTAGTTCAGTATGAATACAGCACAGTACAGCTTTATAAAATGGAAATTGAGTATATAGAAAAAACGCTATATTTATTTATAGTTACCCATGAAAGGGTAGTAAATATTGCTGATGTTGATGTTCGTTGTAATTTCACAAACCTTTGAAAAAATTTAATTCCACGCTTCTTTAAAGCGACACTTATGACGAATTTACGACCATATTTTGAAGAACATTACCGAAATATACCAGATTCATCTCGTTTTGCCATTGGAACAACAAAAATTAAAGTCAACATTCCAAAGTTGTCACCAAATCCTTCTCTTATTATTAGACTAAACCACTCATTGGGTTTGATGAAATCAGTCCGTGATTGGACTTAATAACCAAATGTGACATTTACGCCAGAAAATTTAATAAAATGATTGCAGAACAACACCTACCCGAGTTAACTGACACCTACTGATACCTAACATTTGTTGTTTTAGTGCTTATTTTTAGCAGATTGAAAAGATGGTTCCTGTCATTATCGCTGAAGTTGGCTGCTCAAAACGTAGGCTGCTCAAATCAGCTACTGCGAGTTAGTTACGAGTTTGACGAACTGTTAATTCGGTTTCTTGCGCACACAGACTCGCAAATGGGTTGGATGTGTAGCTGAGAGGATACTATTCTTTCGCTTTCTTTCATCTTCTTACTATTGCAGAAGTACTCGTTCGTTACCTCCAACACTGCTAATTTGCAGCTTCACCGAACTTTTCTAATAGAAAGGTTTGGTTTATTCGCCGAACCACAGACCTTTCTATCTGCAGACAAGAATGCTTTGTACCAGTGATAGAACCGGGTCACTTAGGCTTGACCCGGTGACCCGGTTGAGCCCTGACCCGGTGACCCGGTTTTCCAGAAAATTCCCAAATCTGCAAAAAATTTTCGATTTTGCCTAAGAACACTAAATTTTTGGCTGCCATGTTCCATGACCACCCCGAGAAGAATAGCTATGACATACATATGTTTGCTATAGGTTTTTTAAGAAGTATTTAATAGTAGCTGTAACATTTTCTAAATTTATGCATAAGTGAGTTAGTTGGCAAAACCAATAATTTGTCCGTCTGCGAAATTTTGCTATGAGGACTTGTTCAAAAACACGGAGTATGTACTTTAATAATTTGGTTTTTATTAAGTATTGCGTTAAATTAAATTAAATTGTTCACTTATCCGCAACATTTAGATTTGCCTTGGCTGCGAAAATAATCTGCAAACCATATTACTAAATAAATTTATGCAGTAATCATGATAATGATAAAGCTAAACAATAATCTGCCAGAGACAGACAGACTCAAATAAACTCAAACTGCGAATATGTTCAAGACTAAAATATAAGAAAAAAGGAAATTAATATTACACAATGAACAAAACTTTAAGCTAAAATTTTAGCTTGGTAGGCCAACAATTTCTAAAATTTGAGGTAAATTCAGAAAACCGGGTCAAGACCGGGTCGAAGCTCCTGACCCGGTGACCCGATGACCCGGTCCAAAAAGTGACCCGAACTGACCCGGTGACCCGGTGACCCGGTGACCCGGTGACCCGGTTCCATCTCTGCTTTGTACAACCACACAGGATTTCTATCCTTTCTGCTACACCTCTTTATCTGGGGCTATGATCCATTTTGACGGGCCACACAAGGACAGTCAATGTATTCTAAATCCCACCATCCGCCACAGAAACCGAAACAGAACGCGTGAGGGGAAGCCGTCGTTGCTTTCTGTCTGTGGGACTCGCCTCTCCGTGTCTTTTCGCGAAAGAGTAGATTAGAGTAGAGATAAAATTAACTTCTTAACTCCTTTAACTCGCTTAAGGTGGTGATTCCCTTTGGTCACATAAAGTTTGCACCATTATTACTCATTCATTACTTAGAGTTAAGAAGCCATTTTTATATCAAAATGTAGCTTGACATTTTCTCTTTTTAATGCATACCATGAAACTAATCCTGCTTTTCAAAAATATTTTTAACACATTTTAGAAAAAGTATAATTTTCCAGAAATTTTGCAGACTCAAGTAAATTTTTTCGCGAGACATCGGTTATATCATTCGATACCTCCATGAAATAGCTGGAGACGATTTTTTATTTATTGTGAAATCGCTCTTCGCTATAGAGAAATAAGCTGAAATGTGTGCGTAACCTGTATTTTGCCTACTTTATCCAAATTTGTCAAGCGATTACTTTAGCTGGAAAGCAGCAATCGGGGCAACTAAAAAAATCGTCCCTGGGTATATTTGTGCAGAACACATTTGTTCAGTAGCAGCCCTCCAGCTTGCATGGTGAATGCTCCACAATCTTTGGAAAAAAATTGGTCGTGTTTTTGCAAAAACTACATTTTTTATGATAGCAGCCTACAGGGTAGCAGTTGGAAAACGATCATGCGTCGGATAATTTGTCCCTGTGAGACCTTCAGATTGACGCCTTTAGTTTGATTTTGCGGCTTGCGTAGTTCAAGAAATGTTGGATTATTTGATTTCTGCAAAAATTACAAGTTTTCTACGCCAAAATAAGAAAATCGGCTATATCTCACTGTAGAGAAAAGCTAGAAGCTTGCTTTCAAAAGCAAAAATGTGAAGCTCAATGAGATCTTTCGAATAAATATAGTCATAACTG
>JASAND010011296.1:0-5000 GCA_030248195.1 Trissonchulus latispiculum
GGGATATACGTACATACACTTTTTGGAGACTGAGATTGTTCTTGTTTAGTAGATATTTAATAGTGTTTGTAGTTTGTGATTTCATTTCAATAATAGATTGCGTACGTACGTACAGGCTTAATCTGAACGCTTTCCAAATACCTACACATAAAAATATGAGAACTTTGCTATTTTGTGACTTAGTCCACTTTATTTTCGATGATTATCTTCTCACCAGTCTCTCCACTAAAAGTTTGATTTTTAATTTAAATTGAAGACATGTCTACGAACTTATGTTCGACGTTGTTTGCTGAGTTTTTGGAAGTGCTTTAATGTTTTTAATGGAAGCTAAAGTTTGTGCGAAACTTATGCTGTTGTTCTATGTTGAGCAAGGACAGACAATGGACCAGTTTTTCGTTTGAAATTGAAACATTTTAACAACGTTGTGAAGTTTTTGTTTGCAAATATAGTCAAAACTTCAGACTACTTTTGTATTCGAAACTGTCGGATCCAATTTTATTCACTAGATTAACTGCAACATATTTAAGCCCCGTGGTTAATCGGTCATCTAAGTTTAGCCATGTTTGCCTATTTTGTTAGGATTATACTTTTTGTAATTGTATTTATTCAGGTTTGTATATTGGCATAATTATGTTTTTGTGTGCTTAATTCACAACACATGAATTAAATCATTTATTCGATAGCTCTTCGTTATTACAATTTGTTTAGTGGAAATAACTGTTTAAATGATGGCTATTGTAATAAGTATCCAGAATTCCTTGGATCCACTGCTTTATTATTACACAAGTAGTGTTCCTAGTTTGGCATTTCTTTTGGTGCAATCCTGTTGTCATGTTATGAACTGGCACAGGCAATCATTACTGAGTCGAGCAGTTAACGGGCTTTGGTTACTTTACTTCCTCAACTAAGTTTTACTTAGTCCTTCATCTCCATGGCATGTAAAAATAGTTCTTCAACATCACATCCGTTAGCATTGATAGGAGACGGAAATTTAAACTCCCGTCTTGCTGCAAAGTATTCTAAAGTCTGACCAGTTAGTTAGTTAGTTAGTTAGGTTTCATTTCCCGCCCGCTAGCTGGTGAGCTGTCCTTGAGCCTCTCCGCAGAACACCAATGCAGATAACTGTAACTGTGTTAAGGTTATCCACTTTGGATGTAGGAAGTTAATTCGGAGAATCGCCCCCTGCACCTTTATATGCCGGCAAGCTGGACAAACCACTCAAATCAGCGCAGGTGGCTAAACACTTACACCTCAGCAGTGCGTACCGGTGTGGTAGCCCCACTGGAGGCGGCACTGACCTGTCATGGTCGACCCCCTTCTGTCCATTTCTATCCTCTCAGGCACCAGATAGCGGGTAGTATACCTGTATTAAGTCGTGCTCCACCATTGCATCCAGTTAATCTGGATCTTTTTGATTTTTTTGAGAGAATTTTTTGACTCAGAAATTTTTTAACCACCAAAATTTTTGGCTAAGAAAATTTGTACCACCGAAGATTTTCAGTTTATTATTAAATTTAATATTATAAAAAGATACTACAACAGTAAAAGGAAGTAATGGGAAGAGAAATTCGTCCTGGTATTTTTCAAACATTTTATAATTTTCTAGTTTTAGATTTGTTTTTAAAATATTAAATTTACCTTGCTCTAATAAATTTTTATTTCTTTAAATTCCTGTTGGGCCAATATGCGGAAGTAGATGAATTATTTAAAATTCACAAGATGCAAACAATACTGTTTGCATCAAATTAGTGACTTTTGTCACAGCTCTTGCGTTGTCCTCTAAACTGTAAGTAACAATACTAATTACCATTAATGTTGTCACGTTTGCGAAAAATCCGGGCCGGGCCCGAAAATTAATCTAAATGGAACATGTAAGCACTAATCTCAATACCTGCGTCAATTTATTGAGTTTAAAATTTTACATTGTTGTCAGTAAAGTGTAGGTCCGATCACAAAAAATATAGTTATTTATCCAAGACATTTTATTTTTACCTGGTTTTACTAGGAAATTAAATTACGTAAAAGGAATCAAGAAAAAATATACGTAAAAACTCAGTACTTCTTGCAGGTTTTGCTTGTTTGCTCTCTTTTGTGCTGTTCCAATTTCCAGAGACAACCAGTTGAAGTTAGCTAAATTTTGTCATGGGGACTTGCTCTTATACTCCAAATACTTTCTAAAATTTTTTAAGATTTAAAGATTAGAGGAAGCGGACAGGGCAACGGTGGTACGAAACTGCTGATCTCAGCGCGCAAAAACCAATGTTGTCTGTATCAGCATCAGCTTCTGATACCATGACAATTAATTGAAAGTCCCTATAATCCATTTTACTTCTTTAAAGATCCTTTGAAATATCTTAGGAATAAAAATTTAACCAATCTAGGCTCAATGTGAATAAAGACCCCTGAAAAGGTTAAATTTCTAAATGTCCAAATCCGAAAAATGGGTTAAAAATGTCTCGGGTACCCGAAAGTGCTCGGGTACCCGGGTAGTGTCGCAATTACCCGACATAGGGCTTCGGGTAGTACCGGGTACCCGGGTCCAAATTTTTGGACCCGTGCCCATGCCTACTATATACACAGCGATGACAGTTTACTGCTCCCGTCTAGCGACCTCTTACTTAGTAAGGCTGGTGGGTGACCACTGTACGGGTTCGGTCGGGTCTTCCTATCTGGGCGTGAAACTACCTTTGGAGAGGGAAGGCTCAATTGTCAACGGCGGGCAGTGCCCGCTGCCCCTTTTATGCCGGCATCGTGAACATACGAACATATTTTCTTTTGTTAATTTTTGACAGTTGAAGTTTTCGTTATAAGAAGAGAATTGTTTTGAGCCTGTCGCATAAAAGCAGCAATGGCATCGCAGTAGCCATCGCGCCCGATAGCTGAGAGCCCGCCAGCCACGGGTCTGATTACCACAACAACACTAACCATCGTGCGAATCATCTTCAGGCAGTTCAGCCACCTCTGGCATACTGGACGGAGTGAGACCTCGAAGAGCGGCACTTACAATGCGCGCGGACTCAGTTTCTGAGCACCGGTCTTCATCTCCCTCTTCAATGACAGAAAGCTCTAATCCTCCTAAAGTCTGACCAAAAAATCTTGGAACCGAACAGTCAGCACCAGTCCTGAGTTATGCTTTGAAGGTAGCCTATATAAAGTATATATTTTTAGAATCCTCAGGAGGAGGAGATTTCGATAAACCCATCATATCCGGTCTATATCCGGTTACCGGATACTAAATCGATAAAAACGCTTCAGATTCGGAAGAAAAACGCTAATTAATTCATACTCTAGTATATTGGTCCTTGGCTCAAAACATTTCCGAAAATCGAGTCACATCCGGTCCGTGTCCGGCAACCGGATGCTCAGGTCACAAAAACTGTACAGCAAGATGGGTAGGTCGTACAGTTTCGCTGATTGGATTTTTGGATTCCTCGGGTAGAAATTAGTCTGTATCCAAAATTTTGTCCGGTTTGGACCAAAATTGCGTGACCTATGGTCGTATCCGGTTCGCAAAAAACCGGACAAAACGGTTTTTCCGGCCTGGTGCTCGGAATCGCGGATTAAAAATGTTCCCTTTTGGCACAATGAACGTTTGAGAGGCTACTTTCATTTTACCGGTGTCAAAGCAATCGAATATCCGGTCCATTTCCGGTTCTGAGCTTTGAAATTTGAGATTTCACGGGCTATTATCTCAGTATCCGGTTGGTCCGGAAGTCAAATTATTGCATTAAAATTATATCTGGTCTATCCCTAACCAACACCAACCTCAAATTACTTCATATCTGCTGTAAATTTTGAATGGCAACGTTTTAAAAATGGTTCAAAAATAGGTTAAGCGTATGAGATCAAATCTCATGTCCGGTTTAACAATTAGAAAAAGCAAACAAAAATAACCCATTTTTAATGCAATAATTTGACTTCCGGACCAACCGGATACTGAGATAATAGCCCGTGAAATCTCAAATTTCAAAGCTCAGAACCGGAAATGGACCGGATATTCGATTGCTTTGACACCGGTAAAACGAAAGTAGCCTCCCAAACATTCATTGTGCCAAAAGGGAACATTTTTAATCCGCGATTCCAAGCACCAGGCCGGAAAAACCGTTTTTTCCGGTTTTTTGCGAACCGGATACGACCATAGATCACGCAATTTTGGTCCAAACCGGACAAAATTTTGGATACAGACTAATTTCGAACCGAGGAATCCAAAAATCCAATCAGCGAAACTGTACGACCTACCCATCTTGCTGTACAGTTTTTGTGATGTGGGCATCCGGTTACCGGACATGGACCGGATGTGACCCGATTTTCGGAAATGTTTTGATCCAAGGACCAATATACTAGAGTATGAATTAATTTGCATTTTTCTTCCGAATCTGAAGCGTTTTTATCGATTTAGTATCCGGTAACCGGAAATAGACCGGATATGATGGGTTTATCGGAATATCCTCCTCCTGAGGATTCTAAAAATATATACTTTATATAGGCTACCTTCAAATGATAACTCAGGACTGGTGCTGACTGTTCGGTTCCAAGATTTTTTGGTCAGACTTTAGTTCTTTGTTCAGTTCAAAGCTTTGATTGTCTTGCTATTTTTTGCAAAATTTATTCATTTGACCTTTACTTTAGTTGGTTTGTATTTTTGTTGTTAATCCCTGTTGCTCAAGCTGTGCAATTGTTAATTCCATGTGATGGAGTGAGTTTAGGGATAAGAGAGTAGTGCAACACACATAGAAGGTACAAGTACAAGAATAGGCTGAACAATTACCAAGCATGTAGAATTGTGTAAGTTGCAAAAATTTAATATTCTCATTAACACTTGAATATAATAATGTTCTCAATCGGGCTCCTTGGAGCTTGAACAACAACGTTGAAATGTTGCAACAGCTAAATTCTGGTTGGAAGACTTTAAAAACATGAATATTGTTTTGTTAACCCATCTCTTTAGGCTTTTGAATATTTTACGATTACACAATTTTCTGAAAACTATATTGCAACAT
>JASAND010011296.1:7500-45347 GCA_030248195.1 Trissonchulus latispiculum
CATGAAAAGAATTATGATTATTTGCTCAAATTTTTGTTGGTTGGAGACTCGGATGTTGGAAAGAATGAGATCATAGGAACGTTGGAGGAAAGAACCGGTTTGGATGATTCATCCTCTGAACCTTATGCCTCTGCTAGTTCAAGTATGTACGCCTGCCAATGCTAATATTTATTTTATTTTACTAGCGTCCAGAGCCACTATATAGTATCTTAGCTATATAGTTTTGCAACTATATATAACACATGTGCTGGCTTACTTTTACTGGGGTGGTTGCTCCTTCGGCGGCCTCCCCACCATTCGATGAGCCCTCCCACGAAATAAATGCCCCCATAAATTTCGGCCTCGTTCCCCGCATAGCCCCCAAAAAATGCCAAATTTTACCATTTTTTGCCCGAAGTTTTCAAAAAATTTTCCGGCTTCGGAATTTTAACTAAATTGTCGCTATTTAACCAAGAAAACACCTAACTAATTTTTATAAATTTTTACAGTAAAATGTAAAAGATCGGAAAATGTACCTCTATTTTGGGTGACCGACCCCCCCCCACCGTACGGGGACCCCGCCATAAAGCCCCCCGCATAAATTTTGGCCTAAAATAAGCCAGCATACGTATGTGTTATTGAAGTCACCAAAACTAAAATGAGAATTATATATTACGAGTTTATAATTTTGGAAAGTTGGCAACGCATAGTGGTACATAATTGCAAAACGTTCTGCATCTAATATAGCAATGGGCACTGGATTCCGGATAATATCCGACTTCTGAAAAATATCCGGATATCCGTTTACATTTCAGACAAAGTTATACAAAATTAGCAAATTTTTGACAAAAATTTCGAAAATTTTAAATTATGTTTCATAAGTTAATTTTAAATTATGTTTCATAAGTTTATCAAAATATTTTCGAAACCGAGGTTATGGCTTGGCTGTATGATAGAAATTAGCTGTGTACTAAAAAATTGATTGAAAAATTGAAATTTTAATTGCGAAATCAAAAAATATTCTCTAAGTTTGGAATAGGCGGTCAACCGGATATGCGTTAACGCAAAATAGGCGGATATCCGGGTATGAAAAAATTGCAGTGCCCATCAAGCAAACAGTTTTGAAAATGAAAAACTATGTTGACTGTCTGATGAAACGAAAATATTGTGTTAAAGCATCCCGATTTGCGCTTTTTCGTTTTGCGGCTGTTTTTTATATCTTTTATCATAGGGGTCGCGGCAGCGACCCCTATAATATGTGTCAGGGGCGTAGGCAGGGGGGGCCCAGAGGGGGGAATTCCCCCCCGAAACTCATTTGCCCCCCGGGAAATTTCCCATATCGGGGAAAATTTTACAAAAAATTTTGCGCCATAGGCTCGAATTTTATTAATTGACTCAGAAAAAGCTAATTTGCACATCAAATACAGGGTTAAATTTTCTAAAATTTTAGCAAAATGTGCTCTAAAAATAGGTTTCAATTATGCCATATTCGAAAAGGGTCTGGCTTCTAGCTGGGGGCTACCGCCCCCAGACCCCCGTCTATTTTATCTGAAGATCTAACCTTTTGCACTTATATATAGTATCACAAGTTTGTAGAAATTGTTGTCTAAAAATGAGAAAACAGAAAGACATCGTTTCCGTAAGCGAATTTTTCCAGGAATTTGAAATAGCACTATCCTTATTTCTGTGGTTTGAAAGTTTATATAATTTTTTTAAATGTTTTAATTATGACCTTTATTACAATTCACAAAAATTCTCCAGCTTCTGGGGGGCTCTGCCCCCCAGACCCCCCGTGTAGCTGCTATATGTAATATCAAAGCTTGAAAAATCCGAAAAAAACCTGAAACAGGAAAATAACGATTTTGAAAAACTTGAGTAAATGCTGAAAATTTTTGGATGTGCCCCCCCCCCAAATTTTTTTCTGGCTACGCCACTGATATGTGTGAAAAGTGGCTGGAGACAGTGTAAAATAAGCTGCGCAGAAGCTGCGCAAAATCCTGCGCAGATTTCATGCGCAAATTGTAGAGCACATCGAGTTTAGTTTGTCTGTGAAGTTTCAGCCCCGTATCACTTACCGTTAAAAAGTTGCGCCCTGGCGGCGGCGATGTTTTTTTATGGCGGCGGCGGCGGCGATGTTTTTTTCCGGTTTCTCCTATTTGATGGTTGTATTGTACATAATGTTCGCCGCTTTCACGTGATCTGCAGCGGTGGGCCAACCTAAAGAACTATAGGATCTAGTAGTGCCCTCTAAAGAATTTAAGAATCACAACTTTTTTGCGCCGCAGCTGCGCCACAGCGCCGCAGTGGCGCCGCAAAGTCGGCTCATAGCGAAAAGTGACCATTTTTGTGGTCGTCGCTCAGGTCGAACGTTACGAGCTGGAGGTGATTTCTTTCTATATTCACAAATTACATATATTGAACTAACTAACGGTCCAGGTTGCGTGTCTCTATCTCTTCCCTAGCGACCACAGAGGCCCGTCAAAGATGGCGAAAATTCGAAAAATGAAAAATCGAAATTTCTCGCTGTCTATTCAACTTTGAAAGCTCAAATCTTCCATACAATGGTTTTCTGGCACGAGGAATCGATTCCCCCAGTCAGTTTTACCGTAAGACCTACCCATCTTTCTGGGCTGGTTCCACTTTGCCGTCGGAAGGGTCAAATCGGAAACCGCTTGCTGGAGATCCATATTAGGCTCTACCTGGCCTCTCAAAACTTTGTCTATAGGTGTTTTCTCGTGCGCCCAGCTTATTACCGGTATCCTTTTTGCCGTCCGACGTACCTATTTTGCTGGGCTGGTTCCACTTTGCCGTCGGGAGGGTCAAATCGAAAACCGCTTCCTGGAGGTCCATAGTAGGCTTTACCTTGTCTCTCAAAACTTTCTCTATATGAGTTTTCTGGTGCGCCCAGCTCATTTCCGGTGTCCGTTTTGCTGTACAACGCACGCATTTTGCTGGGCTGGCTTCACTTGACCGTCTGAGGGGTCAGGTTGTCCAAAATAAAATTTTTCAAAACTGGTTAAATTTGGTATCAATTTGGTATCAATTTGGTATTTGGTATTTAGTATGTGAGCTGAGCAACTTTTGTCATAGAACTGCGTACCCAACGTGGCTGGCTTATTTTTACTGGGGGGGGTGGGGGGTGCCGGCCCCCCTTCGGCGACCTCCCCCCCCATTCGAGGTTCCCCCCCATGAAAAGCCCCCCCATAAATTTCTACCTTCCCCCCCATAACCCCCCGTAACCCAGAAAATTGCCAATTTTTACCGTTTTTACCCTAAATTTTCGAAAATTTTTCCGGCTTCGCCGGATTTTTAACGTAATTTCCGTATTTTAGCGTACAAAACACCTAAAATTAGTCATTTTTTTAGCGATTTTTGGCATTTTTTGCACAAAAAACGTAAAAAATTAGCAAAATTTTTCCAAAAAAATGCCCCCCCATTTTTGGTGAGCCGTGGGGGGGGGCAACTTCGAGCCCCCCCCCATAAATTTTGGCCTAAAAATAAGCCAGAGTTGCTGTAGAGTGCTTTGGCGGGGTGGCGATTTTGGGTCAAAAATAAAATTTTTCAAAAGTAGTCAATTTTGGTATCAAATGAAAGCCCTAAGTGAGCTGAGCAACTTTTGCTGTCGGATTTATGCCTTTCTCAACCGGAATTTAAAGGATAGACATAGGCCCAGCACACGTATTATCCCCTTTTGTGCGGAGCATTTTTGTTACTTGTATATATTTTTTTTTTAGGCGTCACCTATAAAACTACTGTGATATTGCTGGAAGGAAAACGGGTTAAACTTCAGCTTTGGTATGTCGTTTTCTCCATATATGGCTGTGGTTGAGTGGTCATTAACTTTTCTAGAATCATATTCTAGATAATTATATTTTGTTGTTACTGTTTCTAGATACGCATTTGCAGAGGCCATGCATTATTTATGACTAGTAATGTGTGTTTTTGAGTACGCATAAATTTGTAATTTTTTGCTTTTAAGCTGCTTTGTTCAAAGTCCATTTCATCA
Source organism: Trissonchulus latispiculum (assembly GCA_030248195.1). Lineage (NCBI taxonomy): Eukaryota > Metazoa > Nematoda > Enoplea > Enoplida > Ironidae > Trissonchulus > Trissonchulus latispiculum. Next base: position 11,486 of record JASAND010011296.1, read on the forward strand.
ATTTTAGGGATACATCTGGCCAAGGTCGATTTAGTACAATAATAAGATCTTACTCCCGTGGAGCACAGGTACTGTTTCGTATATATCTGTCCTGCATTTTTCTGCAGTCAGCGGTTTTACTGCTCCTCCATTGTGTTGGTAAAGGTAAAGTAGGGATGCACCGACCGAGCCCGCTACTATCGGGGCCGGGGCTGGGGCCAGCTCTCGAGAGCGGAGCTGAGGCCAGATTTTGGCCCCGGTAGCGCAGCGGGGCAGAAAGTAGGTAGATTTTTACAAATTTGACCATGTCACGACAATCGGAGTTTTCGTTCAGCCAAGTGACTATCTTGTTTTTATTCATTTGAAAAATAGAAAACTTCGAGCAAAAGCAGTAAGAACTTTTGAAAATTGAGGGTCGGGACAATGGCCTGACTACCGGGGCCGGAGCCTTTGCATCCCTAAGATAAAGTATTAAAAACATAATACCAGGCAGATTTCAAACACTTGGCATTAATGAGTCAGTCTTCTTGTGGAGTTAATTCATAATTCGTAGAGTTTTATGTTTTAAATTGAAAATACCTGTATACATTTATAAATTGACGATCTTTAGCAGTCTAGACGTATTTATGCCAAACATGAACATTTTTTGTAATCAGAAAATGCCCACTCCACGTGAAACCAGTTTCAAAGCAACTAGCGTTTTTTGTTGAATTCCTGTTATTTATTGAATTCCGGTCTGATTAATGCCATTATTTTGTCCGGTCGTTTATCCAACAGTATGGATATTGATCCTGAATCAAAAAATAGCTTGACTAACTGTTTTCACAAAATTATAGAAGTCATTTCAGAAAGCATTGAGAAATCCAAAAAGCGGTGCCGTCCGGCCAAAAAATCGTATGGTATTTAGCCCACTGGTTGGAATAATGCAGTAAGCCTAACAAGCAATGTTTCATTGTTGCTTTGTTTTATCACATTTTATTCAGAAACTAATGTTGTACGTACGCGTACCTGGATTCTATTATTGTTGTTTTAGGGTGTCCTTGTAGTATATGACATAACCAATCGGTGGTCCTTCGACGGCATCGACAGATGGCTTCGAGAAGTTGAAGAGGTAAAAATGCTTTTTATCTGTTTAACTGGAGGAGTTTGTATTAATTACCGAAATTGTCCAGCCTCTAAATACATCGATTGTGAGAAAGCTTCTATGTTCTTCAATGCTGTTATAGTCTGAGTTTATTTCTTCATATTATTCGTACTTGTGTTAAAAGTTTCGTGGCAATGATATTTTTGATTCTTTAATATTAAAATTTGTCATTGATGCCTGTTGTTTTTAGCAGGCACCTGGAATTCCAAAGATACTTATTGGAAATCGTCTTCATTTGGAATTCAATCGTGCCGTTCCTCGTGAGCTGGCCGAACACTATGCTCATAGGAATAAGATGGAATACTTTGAGGTGTCTCCCCTTGCTGATTTTAACATTCATGAAAGCTTAACCGAGCTTGCTCGTCTTGTCCTGCAGCGAAGTCGAATGGGTTGGATGCTGAAACCTACCAAAGGTATCTACAGGTTTATTTAAGGTCCTGGTTTCCTTTCGGGCATTTTTGACTCATATGGCTTTAATCCTGTAGGTGGATGGCTAAAACTTACGAAATAACCTATTTCCGTGCTCTTTAACATTCTGGGACCTTCAAAATTACTGCCAAATCTTTTTACAAAAATTACAATTTTGGTCCATTAATACTAAATCGATACAGCGTCCAAATACACTTTGGCCGAAATCCCGTTTTGTCAAAGCTGCTGCGGTTATTGTGCTTTAAACATCGATTTCTCAAAAACTACTCGACGGATTCCGAAGATTTTTGGCAGAGGGCAAATTCGTATATACTGTTGCGGAGGGGCGTTTTTCATGGTTTTTGGCAAAAACGTTTCCAGTTTCGAGAAAGTTTGGTACAAAGTTTAAAAGTTTAGTGTCTCCGTGCATTTTGAGAATTTTCTCAACCGTTAAGACTGCTGAGCCAAATCCTAGAAACATCCCTCGGCCCATATGCCCTTCATATTGTGGCACAAAAAGAACCTTTGGCCGATTCTACAGTTTTGAGAAATCGGTGTTCTAAAATTTTTGGTCTATGTTTAGCCGTTATGTCAGAAAATTTTTGCTAATTGTGTTGCGAGTTTTGCTAGTTTCGTAAGCTCATGTGAATGTCCTGATTATAAGCTTTAAAACGATGTATAAAGCTCTTTTCAACTCCCAAAATTGCGAAAGTTACAGCGTTTTAAAGATTCACCACAAAAAGCACTGCACAAAAGGATACCACCACCTTAGCCTTCTTGAACGTTTTCTCGCAAAACTTTTCAGCATGCCTTCTCGGAGTCAGCATCCTTCTAACATGCCCTGTTTATGAAATGAAAGTAGTATTATCACTGCGCCTACTATTCCTGTATTACTCCCACTTTCTCTTTAGTTTGACAATAATGACTGAATAAGCATAAGCATTTTGTTGATCGAGTTAGTCTCTGTTGTTTCACTTAATATAAATTTAATATTTCGTATCTAGTTTATTTAGTGTGTGAGCATGAGCACTTGAAGTTCCAAAATAAAAACTCTGTCCATATATACGTACAGGTATAATTGTTTTGCTTTTTCAGTCCTTCCCCTGCAGGATCTGTGCTGTCGCTGCATTGCCCGATACCTCCGTACCATCTACGACGCGGATCATCTCCCTCTCCCCTCTTCCCTTCGTCTCCAGCTTCGCTCCTTTGCCAACAGCTCTCTCCTAACCTCTTCCAATGTTCTGCGTCGTGTGGCAGAACTGGGCGGACCGGGCAGCTCCACCTCCTCCTCCTATATGACAGCGGCGGGCGGACCGGGTGGTATTCAGCCCAGTCCGAATGGCGGCGGCAGTCTGCTGCGGACTAAGCGAAGAACTGGCTCTGAGCGAATTTCCTCCTCGGATAAGTGCCACTCCAGTAACAACGGAACGCTGCCCTCCTGTGGTCGCCGGAAGGACAGACGAGGGCCACGAGCTCTCACGTTGACCGGGGCCGAGCATAGACTCCCGCCGGCGGCACTGTCAGGCTCAGAAGATAGGAAAAGTTGTAGTATCATGTAGAATTCTTTTTTGGGAATATGGTTAATGCCTGACCAATAATAGATGGATGTTTTCCGTGGTAATTCCAGAGACTTATGGTTTCATCGTATAATTGATGGTAGAAATTCTCTTTTTAGGAGATTTTTTTAACGTTATGTATGACCACAAGGTGTCAAGCAATATAGTATTCTTCTTTACAGCTATATTGTGACAAATGAGTCAGAATTAATCTTATTATCTAATATTATCGTTGAAGTCCAACCTATATCTGATACTGAGGAATGATGTACAAAATTATTTAAAAATACATTTTAAGAGATAAACAAACTTGAGGTTTGAGAAGTGATTTCATGTTTACCTTAATTGTGCAGCCAGTCCAACCTATGCTTTATACGCTTGAATATAGCAAGGATGGAGCTTTAAAATTTTTTGAAGGTCGTCCATTTGTGTGTGCGTTATGGAGACATTGATATCTTGTAGACATATTAGTAAAGAACAGGAGCTCTTACTTCTTCAACTTTGAATTTTGAACAAGTTTTGTCAGTTTACTTTCCAATGTGCAATTTTTGATGTAACCATGTAATTTGTACATATGTTAATTTTATGTATCTATTGTATAGTTATGTAGATAACTATGAACACGTTCGCATCATGCTACATACCATGGTACATGCCAGTTGCCTTCTATGGATCAGTTAGGGTTTTACTAGTAGACTTCCAGAATGAACCTTAGAGTTAACTTATTATGCTGCTGCTGTGAGGATGGAGTCTACCCACGTGACCAGCCGATATGTTATACTGATTTTTGTGTATTTCTTGTACATTCCCCTCGGTTTGTGTTTGTTTGTTTGTTTTTGTTTTTTGAGTTGAGATCTATTTAAATAAGCAATCAGCTAACGCTTGCTCTAAGTCAGTTCTGTTCATATCATTTCATGATGGCCTAACTGAGTGCTTTGATTCCTCATGGGAAGGCTTTGGCTCTGTGAATCAGTGATAAACAATTGGTTAACTTACATTCACCGGACTTCGTCTGAAATATCATGTATGTAAACTCGTTGTATACTTTTTATGATTGTCAATAGTACTACTGCTATCACTGCCACTATGCCATAACTGTTGCAGATCTTTGTTATTCCGACTCATGCTGGTTTTGTCTTATTTTTCTAGTATGTTCTTGTGTTGGAAATTGTGCCTGCCAATCAGTACGCGAAAAGAGTATTCTGCTGCTGTAGCGCTAGGTATCAGTCGTCCTAAATATATATTATGCTGTATTCATTCACTATATTATGCTGTATTCATTCACTATATTATGCTGTATTCATTCACTATGCCGATGGATATAGCCTAACTACAGCTTGTTTTGCAAAATTATTTTGAATGAGGTGAACGCAATCAAAACTAATACCACAGCGTAGTAGCATTCTTCTTCTCTTTCCACCAATTGCAGAAAGCTTTGCTTGCATTACGGTATAGTTATTGTGTTAGTGTTGCATGATCTTTATGCACTTTATGCTTATGAATATTGATTTATCGTGGTCATGTGGAGAAGCATATGCCGCTATTAAACGTTGCTTCAGATTTTCGTCTAGACATTGAAATTTTCTTGTACAGTACTTGTAATGTCATTAAAAATTAAAATGTACTTTTGTCTTTGTGCTCATTTGCCTGATATTCCAGTTTTTCTTCTTGTTCAGGACTGGCATAAACGTATCAATTGTGTTTGTGTACGTTTTAAAGTGTGTGTTACATTGGCAAATGTTGAATTGATCTGATTTATTTCTTAATTAAAACAACAATGGTTTGTTTTGTTTTCTTAGGGCTAGGAGGAAAGGGGTATTGCGGACGTTAAGATTTCGGCTTTGACCAGATTTCAGTTAAGTTGCTGTTTTCAGTCGTTCATGGATTTCAAATATTGCTGCCACAGCGGGAGCAATTTGGCTGGAGATGTGCAGTGTGCAAGAAAGTATTCCAAACATTTAAAAAAGTTTGCTAAAAACCGTTTTTCCATCAAGCAGTAAAACTAGCTGAAAATTGTTATATTTGGTCATTTCACCTCAAAGGTCACAATGTCTGTTCGTTTACGTTTTTATCACTGATGCTTTTAGTGCTATTATATCGAAATAGAGGTGAAGTCATCCAAATAACAAAACTTCTCAAGAACAGATTCCATTCCTTACTTATTCCAGATATTGCTTTATTTTTTCCAGGATTGATTGCATGCTTTAGTGAGTGAGATTATCTCGTCGAGAAGCAGAAAGTCAATGATCTTTTTCAGTACTGTATTCCTTTCTTCCATTCACAAAAGCTTTTTAAATGCTACGAATACGTCCTCTCCCTCTGGTTGCGTATTCGATGACATTGATTCTTGCATCAAAAGTACCTGTGACGTGAGTCTCTGTCAGTTTAATAGACTTGCTAATTGCGTCGACTGTGTGGAGTGCTTCGCAGGAGTTAGAGGAATGTTATTTTCGACGCTTCTGCCCTCGGTGCCGGAGAAATATTTTTGACTGCTACTACTGTGATCTGGAAGATAACCCCGACGAATTGAGTACAAAAGCTCCCAGGCCAGACTATGAATATAAATCTGCAACAGCCGTGAAGGCAGCAGGACCCTTCAAGCTTCCAACAATAGCCGTCCTTGTGATTGTTGCTGTTTTACTGTGCGTTGGCGGGGTTGTCACTGCTTGCGTACTATTCAATGTGGTTCGAAGAAGGAGGAGAGAAGCGTCATAAAAGAGTGACTGCAGGAGTTTCCGAAAATCCCAAAGAGTTATCGACTATCGAGGAATCTGTAACCACAGCTACATCTGTGGCCATTGCTACAGAGTCAGCTGGTAAGGGCAGTGAACAGGTTTCTCTTGCCGGATATCCAGAAAAATCGCTTATGCCACAACCACCCCCGGGCTACGATTTATAGAGCTGTCTGATGCCACAGACGCTGTAGTTTGGAAAAACGGAAATTTTGGTAAATTGGTAGAATAAACCTAATTGGTCTTGTGTATTATTTTTTGTTTTCTTTTGTTGCTACTTTTGTATCTTTTGTATTTTCTAATTCAGTGTCAAATTTAATGCAATCTAATTTCTGTATCTAATAGCATAGGAGTATTTTTGTAGAAAACTGCAAAATTCCTACAGTTTCTACAAAGCTATTTTCAAGAGCGGTATAAGTAAATCAACTCTACTTCTCCATATACCATCCCGGGTTGTTTTTTTTTGGGGTGGTGGGGGGGGGGTGTGGTTGTTTATTTGTTTGTTGTTATTTTTGTATTTTTTTGGTTTTTTTTGTGGTGTTTGTGGATTTTTTTTTTTTTTTTGTGCAGAACACATCTGTTCAGTATCAGCCCTCCAACTTGCTTGGTCAATGCTCCACAATCTTGATATCTACATTTTTTAGATGCCTATGGGATTCTCCTTTGCTTCCATTCACAGGTGGATTTGAAGGTTTTTGAATGCTAGTGCTACGCCAAAACAAGAAAATCGGCTATAACTCGGGGGGCTCTGGATGTGAGTTTGATGACTTTGATTCTTGCTTCAACAGTACCTGTGACATGAGCCTCTGTCGGCTTAACAGACTAAATTGCATCGACTGCGTGGAGTGTTTCATCGGAGTCTCCCTCCATAGAAGAATGTCGTCGTCGAGCCTGCAATCAGTGCCAACTGGTGACTTTTGTTTGGCTGCTACGACCGTGATTGATGAGAAGGCACGTCCAGTCACGATGAATTAAGCACGAAAGCCATCGCAGACCATGCATATGTCTGGGCAGTGTCAGGACCGTCCTACTGGTCCTACATATTTATCATCCTTATGGTTCTGCCTATTGTGTTGTGCGTTGGGATTGTCGCTACGTGTGCTGTTCAACGTGGTTCGAAGAAGGAGGAGAGAGAACCGTCATAAAAGAGTAGCTGCAGCGGTTGTAGAAGTTCCTAAGCAGTCATCGACTATGGAGGATTCTGTAGCCACTGCTATACCTACAGGCACTGTTACTGTGTCAGCTGGAAAGGGTAGTGGATAGAATTCCTATACCGGCTATCCAGAGAAATTGCTTATGCCGCAACCACGCATCAGCTGTAGTCCCGGTCCGACTTAACTTTCTTAATTCCGCCAATATTCTCCGTCTCGCGAAGATATTCGACAATCGACACCAATAAGTTTGACAGATGTTCGCGAAGGGGCAAATAGAAAGCCCTTTGTGCATTCGCAGTCGTTCTGACAGATGTCCAAACTAACTGTAGGGTTCAGTTCCTGCTGCTTTAACTTAGTATCCATCCATTGGTCGATTAATTTGTTTTACCTCTGTGTAGTAAAGAGTTTTATAGAAACAGCTGAATAGTAAAGGCACGTTTAACCGTTTAAGCTTAAGCTTCTGACATAATTACTGACGTCCTGCTGAGAAAAAGACTAGCGAAGGAAAATTTAAGCCGACCATCGCGAAAGTGATGTAAAACTGCATTCGCGAATTCGGGAAGGCTCTTCGCATTCGCCTTCTCGAAGAAAGTTATCTCTGCCGGCTTTTAACCCGTTAATGCCCGGACGTGCTATTTGACCCAAATGGCGATTTTTGAAATCTATTGTCCGGAGCACTGGTCAGTTACCGGTTGGCAATTTGGACATTTGCTCCATTTTTCGTCAACACGTCGACCCCATTTTAGAAAAATATTTCCATAGTAATGGAGTTTCTATAGCTTTCCATCGACAGTGAAAATTTTAGAAATTTCGAGCCCTGTTCAAGTCCTCTATCCAAATGAGTTCTGCATCGTTTGTAACTCTTCGGCAGCCATGTCGTTCATACAGCAGAAAATGTCAAACCGGTCAATTTCAACCTTTAGTCTTGAGCGAGTTTGCGCATTAGGTTAAGGCGAGGCGCTCTGCTGTTGCAGTCTGCAAAAGACTTACATTATATATATATATATATATATATATATATATATATATATATATATATATATATATATATATATATATATATATATATATATATATATATATATATATATATATATATATATGAATCGATCTCTGAAATTCGACTGTGCTGTCTGTACTTCCGGACAACCTTCAAAAATCGATTTGGCTCAAGCTTTCAGGACTTCTAGCAACCTGACATAAAGGTAAAACTTCCAAATATTATAGCTCAACTCCGTATATTCAACGAGTTATAGCAGAATTCGTGATTTTCGACTTTGCCACTAATGTCGCCCCAGGACTTCACCAATCAAAATTGTGCCCAGGTCGATAGAGAAGAGTCAGACAGTTCATATCTTAACCATACAGGCACCACTCATGGGGCGCCTATCCCTGCCAGTTTGAGTTTTCTATCATTCATATTCCGCAGTTTGCGACGGTCGAACCTTAGCTTAAGCCTCCAAGCTCAAAAGGCGCATTTCCACATTTTTTCACCTAGCGACCTCATTATGCCTTACAACCACCAAGAGTACATAATGATAAGAGTATGACAGTAGGCACACTCCCTGTTATCAGCTGAAAACCATCCTCTGCACGCTAACGCCCTACCCCCCGCAAATCGATACCCAGTGACCCCCCCGCAAATTGGACCCAAGTGAATCTCTAGGGTACGGTGCGAAATATAAGTCATTTCACTGGGGTCCAATTTGCGGGGGGGGTCATTTCACTGGGGTCCAATTTGCGGGGGGGGGTCATTTCACTGGGGTCCAATTTGCGGGGGGGGGGGGTCACTGGGTATCGATTTGCGGGGGGGGGGGGGTAGGGCGTTAGCGTGCAGAGGATGGTTTTCAGCTGATAACAGGGAGTGTGCCTGCTGTCATACTCTTATCATTATGTACTCTTGGTACCACACAATTTTTATAAATATTATTTATCTATATGCTACCAACGTCCATGCAAAAGATGAGCAAAAGCCCAGACCCACTTTTGAGATAAGGCCATTCAAAGTTCGAAAAATCAGCGATCTTCAGCCAAAACAGCGATTATGGCAACTTTGGCCCATCGTAGCCGGCTGAAGGGAACAAGTATTGGCGTAATATTACGGGCATATAAACTAGCTACCATTGGCAACATTTTGGGTCAGTTTCAGCCAAATCTGAGAAATTTTATTTTTTTCGGTTTTCAACCCCTCAAAAAGCGACCGAAAAATCGAAAAAAATAAAATTTCTCAGATTTGGCTGAAACTGACCCAAAATGTTGGCAATGGTACCTAGTTTATACGCCCGTAATATTACGCCAATACTTGTTCCCTTCAGCCGGCTACGATGGGCCAAAGTTGCCATAATCGCTGTTTTGGCTTAAAATCGCTGATTTTTCGAACTTTGAATGGCCATATCTCAAAAGTGGGTCTGGGATTTTGCTCATTTTTTGCATGGACGTTGGTAGCATATAGATAAATAATATTTATAAAAATTGTGTGGTACTAAAGCATAATGAGGTCGCTAGGTGAAAAAATGTGGAAATGCGCCTACTGAGCTTGGAGGCTTAAGGGGGGGGCTACGAATTTCACTAAAAGTTCGATGTTGGAAAAGCTGGCTAGTCTTTTGCCATATAATAGTATAAAGCCTGGTTCATACCTCTGTCCGTTTGTCCGTTTCTGGTTGTCCGTTTGTCCGTTTGTTCGTTTGTCCACTCACATACTAGTTCATACCTTTCCGTTTTTCCGTTTGTCCGTTTGTCCTTTTCTCCGCTTGTCCGTTTGTCCGTTTGTCCGTTTGAGTTGTTGATTCATAGTTTTCCGTTTGTCCGTTTGTCCGGTTGTCCGTTTGTCCGTAAGGGATGTCCGTTTAGACTTCAACACAGCTCTACTTTTCCGGTTGTCCGTAAGCAACAAGTATGAATCAGTTTAGAAAAGCAAACCAGACAAACTGACAAACGGACAAACGGAAACGGACAAACAGACAAACGGAAAGCTAGGTATGAACTGATCTGTGATTTCAGCAAAACGGACAAACGGAGAAACGGAATTCGGACAAACAGACAAACGGACAAACGGACAAAAGGAAAATAGGTATAAACCGGGCTTTAGGTTTAAGCCCGGTTTATACCTATTTTCCTTTTGTCCGTTTGTCCGTTTGTCTGTTTGTCCGAATTCCGTTTCTCCGTTTGTCCGTTTTGCTGAAATCACAGATCAGTTCATACCTAGCTTTCCGTTTGTCTGTTTGTCCGTTTCCGTTTGTCCGTTTGTCAGTTTGTCTGGTTTGCTTTTCTAAACTGATTCATACTTGTTGCTTACGGACAACCGGAAAAGTAGAGCTGTGTTGAAGTCTAAACGGACATCCCTTACGGACAAACGGACAACCGGACAAACGGACAAACGGAAAACTATGAATCAACAACTCAAACGGACAAACGGACAAACGGACAAGCGGAGAAAAGGACAAACGGACAAACGGAAAAACGGAAAGGTATGAACTAGTATGTGAGTGGACAAACGAACAAACGGACAAACGGACAACCAGAAACGGACAAACGGACAGAGGTATGAACCAGGCTTTAGTGTAAAATAGTTTGAAGTTTGAAAGAATTCCATGCAGCGTAGCGTCCTGTGGAGCTATCAGAAGTTGGTGTTGCCGGTCCAAAGCTGGACATGACACGTACACAAACTTTGCCTCTCCTTGATCGCTATGGGCAAGGTACGGTACCCAAATTTTCCAGAAATAGTACTGACATATAGCGCTTTGATATCGCATAAAATAATCCTTAGATCAGTGTATACTTTTCTGCGCGATACAATCAAAATGCAAAAAACTGGGTGTTGTAGGTCTATACGGGTGGAGGTTAACTAACGTCTAATGAGCTGTGGTTTATCAAAGGAGCCCAACTTTGCTCCGATTAATACTCCAAGTATCTGTCTTAACTCATGTAAAAATGACGTGATTTCGTTAATCCCTGCGTTCGCAGTGCTAGATGACATTATCGATATTGTCACTGTTATTTGGTGCCAGTTCGAAGATGTGAGTCAATTACGCCAAATTACTGCGGCAGAATCGGCTGAAGCTTTGCGCATTACAGGCCAGTGAGTGTAACAAGATGTGCAGACAGCTTAGGTCACTAAACTTCGCTTCAATATTTAGAAATGCTAGATTGATTTCTCGAAGTATGGACGGCGATCGCTCCAAAAATGTCTAAGACAGTTGTAAGCGCATACTGAACGAAGGAAGCGTCATATCGAAAAACGGATTTCAGATTCGGATTCAGCAGGTCAAATAACCCCTATAAGCACCTTTTCGGCAAAATCGGAGACAAAAAAATTTTTTACCCCATTTTTACTGCGCTTAGCTAGCTTTTCAGGCCTAAAAATAAGGGTTATTTCTTAACAAAACGTTTGCTAGCACATTAACCAGAAAGCCAAATTCCTCGAAACTCACAGACAGTTTGCCCCTATTAGAGCCTAATATTTGGTAAAAAGCTGGGGTAGGCTAGGGGCTGTTAATTTTATTAGATCGAAAACGGCGCACGGTCACATCGCAACTTTTTGTCAAATTTCAAACTTTGAGCTGTTATAGCTGAAGAAGGAAGCAACGCTCGAAAACCGGAATACTTTTATTATTTAGCACAAGTAACAGTTAACATTTGTGGCAAAAAGTTTCAGAATTGGTCAAACCGTTAATCCACCAGAGTTCAGAAAAGCTTTTTCAGAAAACCCACTTTTCGCGCCAAAATTTCTACTTTGGCGTTGTGCCAGAATTGATGTATGTTAGATATAATAATGCCCACTACGGACTATGTAACCTTGATATGTTAGCTAATCATATGTCAAAAGGTAGGTCTCTCTGAAGAAGTTGGGCAAAACCGTTCGTAGCCCCCCCCCCTTAAGGTGCTGGTTTCCTTTCGGGTATTTTTGACTCCTACGGCTTTAATCCTTTACGCAAAGGGCTAAAACTTACGAAATAACCTATTTCCGTGCTCTTTAACATTTTAGGACCAGTCCCGTATTCTTAGGCCAAAAGATAAGAAAGTTTTGGTTTTTGGCCTTAAGCTCCCAGTAGGTAGACCAGACACGGGATTGGTTGGTATGGCTGGAACGAGGACTTGAACATGAACATTTTTGCTCTTACAACTTTTGAGCTATCCCCAGTGGTTAAGTCAGTATAAGCAAAAAACTGTTTTTAGGGTCAAAAAACGGCCATTTTCGAGGAAATCAGTTTTTTCGAAATTACTGCCACATGTTTAGGACAAAATTGGCTTAGTTATACTCAATCGATACATCGTCCAAATGCACATTTTATGAATGCCTATTAGCCGGACTTTATTGCTTTCAACTAGAGATTTGGCTGAAAAACCATTTTGGCAAAACTGCGATTATTTTGTTTCGAACATCGATTTCTCAAAAACTACTCAACGGATCCCGGAAATTTTCGGCAGAATCGAAAATCGCACTTCTGCGGAGGGACGTTTTTCTTGGTTTGCGCTAAAACGTATTGAGTAGCAAGAAAACTCAATGCGAAGTTGCGAAATTTCGTGTTACGGTGCGTTTGGCCGATTTTCTGGACCGTTAAAACCTGCTGAGCCAAATCCAAAAAACGTCCCTCTGCCCATACGTCCTTCATATCGTGGCACAAAAAGAACTTTTGGTTGATTCTTCAGTTTTGAGAAATCGATGTTCAAAAACGTTTGGTCTATATTCATCCTGTTAGATGTCAGCTTGTCAGAAAATTTCTGCTATGTTTTGCTAATTTTGCCAGTTCTGTAAGCTCATGTGAATGTACAGATAATAAGCTTTAAAACGATGTGTAAAGCTCTTTGCAACTCCCAACATTGCGAAAGTTATAGCGTTTTAAAAATCACCACAAAAGCACTGCACAAAAGGATACCACCACCTTAAGCTAAGGTTCGACCGTCGCAAACTGTGGAATATGAATGATAGAAAACTCAAACTGGCAGGGACAGGTGCCCCATGAGTGGTGCCTGTATGGTTAAGATATGAACTGTCTGACTCTTCTCTATCGGCCTGAGCACAATTTTTATTGGTGAAGTCCTGCGGCGACATTAGTGGCAAAGTCGAAAATTAAGAATTCTGCTATAACTCGTTGAATATACGGAGTTGAATTCTAATATTTGGAGGTTTAACCTTTACGTCAGGTTGCTACAAGTCCTGAAAATTTGAGCCAAATCGATTTTTGAAGGTTGTCCAAGTTATGGTCGACCCTACCAGAAATCGGCTCATATATATATATATGTGTGTGTGTGTGTGTGTGTTGTTGGGACATTATCAATCTACTTTTAATTTTAAACAGCAGTAGATAACGATAATTTTGTAACTTAACTTGCCGTTTCAATACTACTAATTGCTGGACATTAACCAAATTTTTGTCAATCTTTAGGATCAGGATCGTGTTAGTTCGGTAGAGTCTCACTCGGTACTTTTCTAATCATTCTCAAGTAGTCCCGCTCGGTACTGTTGTCTCACTCGGTACGTTGAAGTCCCACTCGGTACTTTTATGTCTCACTCGGTACATTTGTGTCGCACTCGGTACTTTAAATTCAATGTGAAGTATTTAAGCTATAATTTTCATGAATTATTTAAAATATTCGTATATTAACTACAATTTAACACCCAAATTAGCTAGTTTAGTTCATGAACTTATTTATCACAGCCTTTTAGTCTTAAATTCTTGTAATTTTAATATTTGAGCCTCCGGCAGACAACACAAAGGGTACTTGCATAGAAACCTACATAAAGCTCTGCTACTGACAGACTGACTGCACAGGAACAGTTTTGTAGAGGTTCCCTATCAAAACGTCTAAAGTCAAAACGTCTAACGTTCATAACGTCTACCGACGAAACGTCTAACGATGAAATGTCTACTGACAAAAGGTCGAAATTTTTCAAAATTGTGTCACACGTTCAAAACGTCTAAACTTTCCAAAGTTTAGCTGATTTTGATTTCATACATACTTGATATTTTTAAAAACTTGTTAAATTTTGTTTGTATTGGGTTTTGTTCGTTTGTAGTATATATGCGATTTGACAGAAGTAATTAGTCAAAATTCCGTCATGGGATGTTTAGATTGGTATTTTTGCCTGGGTCACTGGGTCTTGGGTCACAAATTGTGTGTGCCCTTTGGCCAGTGTGCAGTCAAGTTTCCTAAGGGTCGTTCTCAGAAATCGGAATGAAATTTATAATTCATAAAATTTGAATATTGAAACTCAAGCTGAACTAAAACTTTACAGTTTTTATCTAAATCTTAATTTATTTTTAAATCTGAATTGTAGTTAAAATTTTGAGAAGCAGTTTTGGAATTTAACATATTTTAAGTTTAAAATAAAACAATAAACCAGAAGTAGAGTTAAAATAGGTTTACTTTAAAATTGCAGTAAATCTGATTTGCTTTCTTTCAAAAACGGTTTTAGACGTTTTGAACGGGTCACACAATTTTAAAAAATTTAGACGTTTTGTCAGTAGACGTTTTGTCGTTAGACGTTTCGTCGGTAGACGTTATGAACGTTAGACGTTTTGACTTTAGACTTTTTAAACGGACACCTTTTGTAGAAGACTACAAAATTCCAGCAGTTTCTATGAAACGTTTAAATAGCGATAAAAACAAATTACAAGTCATTAAGTCAACTCTGTACCTCAGATATCATCCCTTACTTGTTGCGGTCAGAAATGATTTATTTTAGTCTTATTTTCCTTTCTTCCATTCACACAAGTCTTTTAAACACTACTGCTACGACTACGTCCTCTGGTTGCGAATTTGATGACTTCGATTCTTGCTACAATAGTACCTGTGAGATGAGTCTCTGTCGGTTAGATAGTCTTACAAATTGCATCCATTGCGTGGAGTGCTTCGATGGAGAAATGTCTATAGAGGAATGTCGTCGTCGATCCTGCATTCGCTGCCGGCGAATGTTGCGTGGCTGCTACGACTGTGATCCAGAAGACACGACCAGTCCCGATGAATGGATCACAAAAGCACCCATTACACACCATGCATATGGAGTTGGCAGAGGTACAGGTAGAGGAATCAGCTACACATTTTTTATCACTGTGGTTCTGCCTATTGTGCTGTGCGTTGGGATTGTCGTTGCTTGCGTGCTGTTCAACGTGGTTCGAAGAAGGAGGAGAGAGAGCCGTCATAAGAGAGTGGCTGCAGCGGTTGCAGCGGTTCCTAGGCAGTCCTCGACTATGGAGGAATCCGTAGTCACGGCTATACCTGTAGGCCCTGTTACTGTATCCGCTGGAAAGAGTAGTGGACAGATTTCTCCTTCTCGTACTGGCTATCCTGAGAAATCGCTTATGCCTCAACCACCCCCAGGAATAAACCTCAACCTCAACCACCATAACAGGAAACGTTCTGCGCCGTCCTTTTAGTTTTACCGTATTTTTGATGTGACAGAGGCTATAGATTGTAGCCTGTCTTTACGGTTAAGATATGGAAACGGTTTTTGTGTGCGGCCATTTCCTTTCCAGCTAAGCCCGATTTATACTTGTTCGTGTGGCCGTTTATCCCGTTTGAGTGTAGACTCAATTGAAATGAATTTGTCCTTTTGTCCGTGATGAGGTGTCGGTGTCCGTTTGGACATAAAAAAGTTGAGCAGTGTTGAACATTTTCTTACGCGACACGCCCATATATACGGAAAAATGAAAGAAGTTGAAACTGGACTTTAATTTCATTTCATTCATTAATATCCAAATCCAACTAGTCGAAGCTTCTTATCGACTAATTAAAAGGAGGCAAGTTTTCACTTTCCTGTGACGCCACGTGACACCAACGTGACATCACGCCCTGGTGCTGGGCTGCCACCGGAAGCGTCGACGCGCGTCAACGCGCCCATTTGTAGCATGCCAATTTACGCGCATCAACGCACGTCGCGCGTTGATGCGCGCAAAATGATATTGACGTTTGTAGACGCGCGTAGGCGCGCGTCGACGCGCGTACACCTGCGTTCGCGACTATGAAGGCACCTTAAGAGTGCGACAAGCGTAATGCTCTTAGTTATTAGGCTTGGGGACATGATCTGCACGATAACGGCTGACCCCCCCCACACAAATTAGACCCATTACTTCAAAGAAATTCGTACGCTATGCTTCTGTGCTGAAGCTCGCAACAGACGCACATTGAACCAACTGACTAGTTGTGCTTTTGAGCTTTAGAACGTAGGAATAACGTGCGAATTTCTTTGAAGTGATGGGTCTAATTTGTGAGGTGGCCAGCCGTTATAGTGCATATCATGTCCCCAAGCCTAATAACTAAGAGCTTGACGCTTGTCACACTCTTAGTTATTATGTACTCTTGGTGTTGCTAAAAGTGCTACTTCGTAAACCCAGGATATCCTGCATTAAGGGCTGAACCTGTCCTATGGAACCTAATCCCTCCCATAAGTTCACCTAGAGCAGCCCCGTATTACGGGCGCGAGTTCCAAATGGTCGGTCGTATATTCTTTCTCACACGTTGAAAACTTTTAGTTTGGGGCATTTTATCTTCACGCTGCCTCAGTTTAAAAATATATGATTTAAGTTGGGAAGGGATGCTGCGTGCTGAATTCAATCAATTACACGTATTTCATTGCTTATCATTTATCAAACAGTGTAAGATTGGTTTTTTTCAAGTAGCAGGCTGCACAAATGCTACAAGATTGTACTGATGAGGCAGTTGAGCTGATATTCAACTGAACTGCAAAATATCAACAAATGCATCGATTTTTAGAGGAAACAGGCTGAAACCTGCGTAATTCTGGTGGGTCGTGCGCCAAAGCGTGGATGTTTTTATCGAACCAAACAGCAGGAAGAAATTCATAAAAAATTGTAAGTATATTGGATGTTACGAAAATTGGGGAGAGGGGGCAGGACCAGTTCTCGGATATCTGTTGAAGGCGAGCTACTGAGAGCCAGCTAAGAACCAACGACCACGTATATATTTTTGACATATATTTTTGCATTGTGAATATTCAAGCAAACAATGAAACCGATCCAAGAAATCTGGCGCACCTCTTACACGAGTTAAAAATACTACCCTGCAAACTCTTTCAATTCGCTCGCTAAAAAATCCTAAGTCTTTCCCTTGCAACCTGGTAAAGTTCTGATTTAGCAATTTTTTTGCAGGAGGTGTCTACCTCTCGTGATATACGTGTCGAGAAAAAACCAAGTATGTAGTTCCTTTGGCCTCAACTAGAATTAGGTTTTCTCCCCATGGTTGAATTGAACTGGAACAAAGATATTTGAATATCAATTTTAATAGCCCTGCTGTTATTCGGGGCAAAGTTGGACTACTCTCGAAACTGCCGGCTTAGTATGGCGAACAACATTGCAAACTGAAATGATGGAATCACGGTTCAGGGACCAGCGGTCTTACGTTACCTAAAACTCCGTACCTAGTTTAGGACAATATTATTTTACCATGTCATAACAAAATGAGCAAATGCTACAAACAGAAATACACTGGATATGGCCAGTACGATGTACAATGTCGGTATAATGTTGGCTGCGGAAAAGGGATTGACGTTGGAAGAGTTCGACATGGAGTCTCCATTAAAATACTCGTCTTCTATGGAAAGCACTGGCCAGGTACTGCAGGAAGGCGGATTCCAGGGAATTGAAGAAATAAACCACGTTGTCGAGTTCATCAATTGGATAAATCAGTGATAGTTATGGTCAGAATAAATTATCATGCCTGGCCTAGTCTACAATAATAAATAATTTGCAATAACAATCACTCACATAATAAGGTAATAAGGTACTGTGCGTTGCAGTATGCAATGAATCTAGCTGAACTGAATCTTCACAAATGTTTATTTTAGTTATCGATAAAAATCTGTTGCGTGATAGTGTTGAAGTAATCTTGTTTAGGATAAAAAGGTGACTGGTAAAATTAATGCAGACAGGAGCAAAGGAACCAGGAACAGGACCCTGAACCCTAAACGAACAGGAACAAAACGGTGGTCTGAGTTTAGGAATAGGAGCAGAAGTGTTTAATTTTCTAAAAGATTAAAAATAAAGATTCTAAAAGGTTTTAAAACAGGAACAGAGATCTAATTTCGGAAACAGGGAGAAAATCTAGTTTCTGGACCAGGGTTTCAAATAAGATCTGCGGTTAAAAATATGAAGTGGACAGCTTCTGATATTCAGAGACGGAAACAAGGAGTAAATTTTTACAGAAACCAGCAGGACTAATTTTATAAATCTATAGCTTGGTGGATCTTAAGTATATTTAAAACTTGCGGATGGTCGCTCAATTTTACATATAAGAATCTTAATAGTATATACAATATCTCCTTATCTCGGGGTGCATTAAATTACATTATATAAAATTATATATTGTGGTTTTGTATTCCTGTTCCTGAAATTAGATATCATACCGTTCCTGTTCTTGTTCCCGAGATTCCATTCTGTTTTTGTTCCTATTCCTGCTCCTAATTTCTTTATAATCTTGAAACAATTTTTATTTTTTGTTTATTTGACTAGTTTTCGAAACATCGGGTCGACCAAACATCGACGGTGTCACGGTGAAATTTTTTCTCCTAGAAATTTCTCCCCGGAAATATTTCACCGGTGAGACTTTCCCCCCCGGAAAAATATCACCGGGGGAGATTCGATCTACGACTTGATGATGAGCGGTGGTGCCATAGAAGACTAAGATAAGTTTATAAGTTTATAATTTTCGAACACTAAATTGAAATATCGCTGTGTGGGTTAGACATTAGGGCACTTGGGCACTGGCCAGTTTCCAATTGTGCAGGACAAAAGTACTTGAACCTGTAAACTACGCCTGTATAACTATCAGGGTTTTGAAAGTGTGCAGCTCACAAAAGTAGGATATTCTCCCTACCTTCAAGTCTAAACGTTCTACTTCCGTAAAATAGCAGTTGATAATAAATTATACGGTTATTAAAATTGAATTTCATTTCTAGCTGCATACAAACATGGAGCGCTAACTGTGAAAATATTGGCAGACACAGGCTTAAGGCGGCAGATGAGGTTCTTCGTACATGGTGCACTGGACAGGGAGGACACTACATAGAAGAAGAATCTTTTTAAAAGATTTCAGGAGCGTCAGATAAGTCCCAGTTGTACTTTGAATTTGATTGTTTTATACCTTTGAGGTTTAGCAGTATTTAGAATTTGTTTAGAAGAATGGCAGGCATGGGGGGTGAAAAAGGTCCCCCTGTGTCTGCTGTCACTTCTAAATCAAGTAGAATGTCTGGAACAATAATACTTCTTTTTTAAAATGTGAAACACTGGCAGATTTTCCTACTATTCTATTTGAGTGCTCGGCCTTTCCCTCCCTCCCTCCTTTCTTCGCTTCTACTTCTTTTTTCTTCTGATTCATCCTTTTTTAATTCCCCACCCACCGAGCGGGTACACAGATTTCCGCCATCCTAGTCACTATTGATATGCGGGGGGCAATTGTTATCAGTGTATGATTTCGATTGCCTTGAGTGTGACTGCGATCACTTTAGCGTCGAGCTAAGGGGTCAATAACCGCACGTCAGATCTGCTTGGGGGTCATGTTTTCTGTCCGTGACCTTCGTCTCTCCGCCTCTAGTCTGCCGTTCAGTTCAGCGGACCGCGGGGAGCAGCACAAAAAAGGTCTCAGTGAGTACCTAAACTGTGCTAGGCACCACGATATAAAAAAAAAAAAAAATATCACCGGGGAAATCTTTCCCCCCGGAAAAATATCCCCGGTGAAATTTTTCCGGGGGGAAGATTTCACCGTTCAGTTGTAAATAATTTTTAACATCTATTTTCAACTTTCCAATTAATTTCTTTTTTCCGAATCGAATTTTTAATCGTTTCCTACCGTAATTAACAATATTTTTATGAAGTTATTTCATAAGGAGCAAAAACAAACGGATTAAAAAACGGAAATATAGAGTAAAATTTAAGTTGAACTAATTGAAGTTAAGCTAATTCTTTTATTCCCAAATTTTCAAGGATTTATTGATTCTTCGGGTCTATTTCTTTACAGATCCTATATCCTTTAAAGAATTCCCAGGAAAAAGTGAATGCATAGAGTATAGTATAGCAGAGTTAAGATTAATCCTTTTAGCTTGTTTAACTCAATCTTAAAGTTCTGGTATCTTTTTGAGCAGGGCTTTTATGGAGACTTTTTGGAACGCTATAACTTTCGCAATTTTGGGAGTTGGAAAGAGCTTTATTACATCGTTTTAAAGCGTATAATCAGAACATTCAAATGAGTTCACGAAACTAGCTTAATTAGCAAAAATTTTCTGACATAAAGGCTAAATATAGGCTATAACATTTTGAATATTGATTTCTCAAAACTGTAGAATCGACCCAAATTTGTTTATGTGTCCTGATAAGAAGAACATATGGGCCGAGGAACTTTTTTTGTATTTGGCTCAATAAGTCAACAGGTCTTAATGCTCCAGAAATCTGCGCGGTGGTGACACGAAATTTCGCAGGTTTCCAGTGAGATTTCTATAGTAACTGAAGGGAGACTTTTAACTCAAACGAAGACAATTGTCCCTCCGCGATAGTGCGAATTTTCATCCTGCCGAAAATCACGCGAACCCATTGGGTAGTTTTTGAGAAATCGCTGTTCAAAACAAAATATTCGCAGTTTTAAGCGCTAAGCCGGTGTCACAGTGCAAATTTTCCCCCGTGCGAATTTTCCCCCCGGAAATTTTGCACTAGTGCAAATTTTCCCCCCGGAAATTTTGCACTAGTGCAAATTTTCCCCCCGGAAATTTCGCACTAGTGCAAATTTTCCCCCCGGAAATTTTGCACTAAAGTAAATTTCGAGGAGTCTAGGCTAGGATCTTTTATTTATCGAGTAAGGCGATATTTTCAACTGGGATTATTCTAAAACGTCCTTCCTCTCCAAATCCGCCCCCCCCCCAAATCGCCCCCAAAACCAATTATGCGACAAAGTTAACTTTTACAGTGTATGCTACAAAAATAACGCTATTTTTAGCTTATTATTAGAAAAATTTACGCCCCCCCAAATTCCTTGCCTCTCGGACTTTGGGGATGCCCTCCGTGAAGCCCCCCAAGAAAAATCCCTGGAATTTTCACAGTTCAACTTTAATTTTTAGAAACGTTGCTGGCTTATTGTGGATCTTTACATTAATCCATGTAAGCTAACATGGATGATCAAGAAGCTGAAGACAACAAGGCTTATCTCTCTGCCTCCACAGAGCAGCCAAAATATCCTTCACGCTGGAAATCTAAATCATCTAGCGAACAAAAGGATTTGAAACGAAAGCTACGATCAAAATCCAAACGATATAGGCTGGTCGAAGGTGACTTTACGTCATGACCATAGTTTTTCTTGTTTTGTTTCTTATTTTGTTTATATTGTTTATCATTTTGGCTATTTCTTCCAAAGTAGAGTTCACAAATTCTCGACCTTGGTCTGAAGGAATGACAGAAGGAAATCCTTTGTCGAGAAAAATTTTATACAAAGCTGATGCTACTGTAGCGGCGCTCTTGTTTTGCAAAGGCACTGCTTCAGGCCATTTAGAAAATAGATCAACCAGAGTTAAGATATAGTTTGAACCCTGTTCGCTTTTTGGCATAGTGATGAGATCTAGTTCCAGATGATGCCAAACTGATTTTACGGGCAGCGGATGAAGCTCACTCTTGGATTTATCAAATCCAGCCGGGTTCACCTTTTGGCAAGTGTCACAGCTTGCAACGTAATCTGAAACGTCCCGGAATAAGTTCGGCCATAAGTAAGTTTCTGAAACTGCTTCATAGGTTCTGTCACGCCCGAGATGGCTGCGGCAGTAATAAAATTCATATAATACCTTGTCCTTTTCGGACAAAGTGACAACGTGCTTCAGACCTCCTTTCACGACAGCAAGCAGTGACCCTGAAATAACAAAGCTTGAAAAAAGTGAAATGAGAAGTAAAAAATGGCAGACGGAAAAAGTGAAAAGTGAGAAAAGTGAAGTGAAATAGTGAATGAAAGTGAAAGAAGTGAAAGAAACATCAAAAGATGCTAATTAAAATAGCCAAAATGATAAACAATATAAATGTGAGGGAAGCGGATTTTTGTGAATTGGTTTTGTGAATTGGTTTTGGGTTTTAAACTTGAGTCCTGAAGGCTAAGCTGAATTATGAAGCTAATAAGTTGAATTGGTTTGGACTAAGTTCTATCTTTTGTACAGAGTTTTTGATTGACCATTGCCATCTTTTGTACGGAGTTTTGATTTTGTGACCATTTGGAATTATGTGCCGTTTTGAGAAGTGGTTGGGCGTCTTCTTGGTTTGCAGTTATGTAATTTGTTTTGAGTCTTTGGCCATTTCTGTCTTTGTCGAGAAAATTACAAAAGCCTCTATTGGGAAAAGGGATCTTAAATCAAATTTAGTAATACTTGAGCAAACTAGTTAATTGGGATGTTTCTAACAATTTAGAGGTTAAAACTTATCTTTGGGGTTAATCAGGATTAATCGGGAATTTTGGGGAACCCCATGAGCCCTTGAGCAAACCACTATGTCACTTAAAGTTACGTAACTTTCGCTCACACAATACAATCGCCTGGCATCAAAAGAGACACAAAGATTTTCCGACTACAGCATCCAAATTTGCACGTCACGCACCTGGGAGAGTCGAGAGGCGGAGCTAGAGTTTTGACTGACAGGCCTCCCCCCATTTTTTGAGCAGTCTTGGGTTTTGCGCTGATCAGATTCGGTTGGTCCTAGAGCGACCATTTTTGCTGGGATTGCATCTTGTGTGTACAGGCCGGTAGAGCCTTGTTTTGTTAGTTGGCTAGCGGTGCCGTGAACCGTCTTCGTGTAACCAGTCTCTGAGATTGTGCCCTCGACTCTACCCATTCCAGTTCTCTCCAACTATTAGCTGTGCTCACCCGAGTTTTGGATTTATCCTTCCTCTGTCTCTCTGGAGTCAAAAGGTAACTTGATCTGTCACCCTGTCAGGCAATTGATGTAAGTGAGTAAGTAAGTCAAAGTTTGAAACCTGGTTGGAAAGATAACAGCCGTTTTCGGAGTTGCTAAAATCTCTTCGGTGACCTGCATCTTTAGTGCATAAATTTCTGTTGTCTACAATTCTGTTGTCTACAATGTGCAATATTAGTTATTGAGTTGTCAAGAATTAATTGTACCTCGCGTTTCTATTGTATCAATGTGCTAAATTGGTTGCTAATATTAATCGCCTATGCTTACCAGTATTCCTTAGATGTGCATAATTAGTTGCTAAAGTATCATTGAACGTTTGAACCGTTGTGCATACTGAACCGTTATTTGATCGTTTGTGAAATTGCCTAAAACTTTGTGACATTAAAACCCATTCAATTTTAGACTAGTGCTATTTATAGGATTGAGCGAGCCATTTCACCAGGGCTCGGTCACGTAGAATTGAGAGCAATTTAACCAGTGCTCCCCCAGTGGGACCCAGTTTGTTGATGCAAGTCGTTTTAAGTGCTATTAGAGAGTTTTAACCAATTTAGCTGCATCACGAGAGTCACCTCACCGGCACCCTCGAGAGCGTAGATTGAGTCATACCTAAGCTTGTCAGCATTACGAATAGTGTACTGTACGGATACTGTGGTAAAGCGGTAGTGAAACGATATACGGGGAAACTACTTCTATCGGAAAGGTTCCTAAAGCAAGCTACAATTTACTCTAACTAGAACCGTTTTATCACATGTGGAGCCCCCGGTGAGGAAAAAACTGGGTGATTTATCATGAGCTCTGCAGTTCGAACTAATTGAATCTGTCTTAACTATTTGGAAATCTAGCCCTTTTTCCTCGAAAAGAATTCTCACGACCAACAAAAATCAAACGCCCCTGGTTTACAATAATTGTATGTATTGATCTACCGTATGTGTAACCTGTTAATTTTATTAATTATCAAGTACGTCGGCCTTAAATTTCATTAATTACGTATGTCAATGACTACAATAATTGTATGTATTGATCTACCGTCTGTGTAACCTGTTAATTTTATTAATTATCAAGTACGTCGGCCTTAAATTTCATTAATTACGTATGTCAATGACTCACCTTTCATATCTAGGTCAACCTGCCACTGATTTGTTTTTCTTTCCTGAGCTATAACGTGAACTTTGAACTTTAGAACATAACGTTAGGTAACATTATATTGCGTTAGATTTGGAATTCGTGAAATTTGAACTTAGTGAGTAGAAAGATAGGTCGAATATACTGCGATAGGCTTGAGACAGGAGAAATAACAAACTTTTTAATAACATTGCAGGATGCCTAACGATTTAGCTGAATTAGGAGTACCAGCGCAACCTGGGCCCAGAGGGGCCAATGCTGTTCCACCAAGTGTGGAATCACAAGTTTTAGCAAAGTTAAATGATACACTGACAGAGTTTAACTCCGCGATTAGGGCTCAGGGTGTAGCAACCGCCTACAGCTCGGTGCCAATTTATCATGGGCTACCCTCTGAGTCGTTCGAGGAACACCTCGAGAAATATGACCGTTTCTGTCAGGTCATGGATTTTGAGGAAGGACAAAAAGTCCTTACCTTTTCTAGCTCCTTAGAAGGACGAGCCTTAGAATTATTTAGGTCAGTGCCAAAACCCAGTCGTGGCACGTGGGCTGAGATGGTGGAAGCCGCAAAAAAGGTTATGATTCCCCCTCACACTGCACTCCATGCATCGTCGCTCATGTTTCAAGTGAAACAAGAGAAGGGTGAACCAGTTATGGATTACTGGATGAGACTCAATAGGTACGCGCGACTAAGTTTCACAGAAAAGGACGGGTTTACGGAGGACCAGCTAGAGTTGCTGAAGTTGAGATTATTCCTTTTCGGATTGCGAAGTGATTTGAAGGCACGGGTACCTCCCGGTTGTAAAACCATGGAACGTGCTGTTGAGCAGGCCCTACAGGCCGAGGGTGAATACCCTGGGGAAGCCTATCCCTCTTTTATTGAACCAAATTTTCGGAATGATAGGGACAGTCCTGCTGCCATCGCTGAGGCTGAAAAGGCAGTCAAAGAATTGAAGGCCAAATTTGAACAGTTCGAATTAGACTCTAAACAGAGAGGAAATCCGAATAGGAACGGAAAAGGACGTGACCTACCCCCGGGCACGACCTGTTTCAACTGCAACAGACCGGGACACGTTCGCCGAGAATGCCGCCAACCTGGCGGAGGAGCATTCCGACCCAATAACCAGGGTTCCGACCGAAATTTCCAGCGTCGATCGGATGGAAACCAGAATTCCCGGACTAATTCAAATTTTCAGACTCGGAGAGAAGGGAATTACGACCAGAATGGTCGGGGAAACCGCTATGAAAGGGATAATCGAAGCTATCAGAATAATAGGCGTGACGATTACGCCCCGAGACGTGACCGTTATGAAAGGAACGATCGTTATGATAGGAAACCTGCTCAGGGTAGGGACTTTCCCCCTGAAATGAAGAGAGAACATGGGCCTAAGTTCGCCGTCTCTCGGACCCAAAATGAGGGGCCATATTATAAGGAAAACAGCCGAAATCGCCAGTATTCTGGCACGTCTGATTCGGCCGGCAGCGATTGTCGCAACGGGTATTCGTCCCGGGAACACTATCGTTCTCCCAGACGTAGAGAAGACTCTCGATCCGGCTCTTCGGGTCAGTATACTGTCCGCACGACTCGTAGGGTGTCCAAAGATTGCATGATGCACGCAAAGCGTTGTTTAGTCTCGCCACATTTCCAACACAAAGTTCTGGTGTGCCGTCGACCATTGGTCTGCACGTGTCGTGCGCCTGACACATACAGTCAAATGAGAGAACCCGTTTACCGCCCGCCTAGCGCAAGTTCTTTTACCTCTACAGAAGAGGAACTGTTTGTGCCCTTGCCGCGGCGTCCCCCTCGGATGCCTAGTCTGAAACGGGACAGAACAGTATTCGAACCTATCGTTGACACTAACACGGTAGCAACTCAGTGTAATCTTGAAAAATCGACGGAGGCAGAAACTGAATCGGGCCGGGGTGAGGAAACGTTGTTCCCCGAAGCGGACACTTTTTCCTACCTATTCCTGTTTTTTATGTGGACTCTAGCAGCTGCCGTAAGAACTTGCAGGAAAGCAGCCGTGCCTGCCGCTTGGGTCCTGCTGGCCTTTCTTGTATCTAAGGCTAATGCCCAGACACAGGCCGATTCTGACTCGTCTCGTTTTCTAGCAGATGAGATTGCCAAAATTGGTACCTTAGTTTTGCCCCGTTGGGGAGCAGTATTAAGTCCTGCGGGGATTGGGGTAATCTCACAGAAAACAGAATATCTGGCGCTAATCGTTCAGCTGGCCGTACCGCCTATGTCTCCTCAGTGGAAGCCCCCCGAATGGGCTAATGAGGAAGATTGCATTGATCTCTCAACCGGAAAGGCTAAGACTGACCAGTACTGTGTTCGTATGATAAACCAAAGTTGCCCACAATTCGACTTTTTGGAGCGTGAAATTGACTCGATTAAGCTTGAATATCGGAAATTGTATTCGGGAGTTTTAAACACTCACTTTTATTCAAAGTTGCTTTCAAGTTTGTGTCGTTCAACACCTGGAGTCTGTACTTCTTATCCGGTACCGGAGCAAACACACAGTCGGCCTAAGCGCTTTATTGAGTTTCTATTGGCCGGAGCATTAGGGCTAGGAGGACTTGCCAATAGTTTAGCTAACTCTTATCATCTGGGCGAACTGGATAATCGAGTAATGGCAGTAGAACATGGATTTAACGTTTTGCGAGAGGACCAACTCAAAATCACTGATTCTATCAAACGGATCGTCCACGCTAACGAGCAGGTCTATGCCTTTTTGCATCACACCGTCCAAGATCTAACCACTTTGATTATTAGGGCCCGCTGCTCAAACTTCTCTTACATGCGCCAGATTTATATGCAACTTCTCGCTCATATTTTTACTTCATCCTTACGAGACGGTCTAAATTCTGTCATGCGAGCTGGCCTACATTCTGAGATTAATCCAAACTTGGTAAATTTGCAGACTTTAAAAGGAATAATTCGCACCCATCCCTCTCTGAGAAACTCTTTACTTAGTCAGGAGCCGAGCTTAATTTATCAGTTTGGGAAGGTTTACCCCATTAAAATCGATTTCAATACTTTACGATTCGGTTTTATGTTGGAAATTCCCGTTCCATTGGAACAGGAGGTAAGGCCCCTGTATGCGATTCAGAACGTAGGCTACAATTCACGAAAAAATGGAATTACTTCTTTGGCACCTTTGCCGGATTACGCGCAACGGTTAGATACTGGTGAGATTAGGGAGATAGATGTCTCTGCGTGTAAAACAGCACCAGGCCTATGGTTTTGTCCTCCTAATGCAATTGTGATGAGTTTGAGAGCTAAGTGCCTACAGATTCTTATTGGTTATTCACCTGAGCGCGTAGGTAAAGAGTTCGAGCACTGCCGCGAATACATACAGGTCAAAGTATTAGATAATTCTACTATCTATCGTACTACGCCTGCAGGTGTACTGGTTAGGACAAACTATACTGAGGTAATTGTCGCACGATCACCCTCGCTAAATCACGTAGCCGAAGGTGAAAGAGTACCCGTTCCAGAAACTGGAACCCTCTGGTTCGAACACGGTCGATATCTACACTTGATTATCGGTAATACCATTTTAACCAGCACGCTAGGCATTGCTAAGACTACGGTAACTACCTCTGACTTGAAGGAAACGATTGTTCCCGCCCCTTTGGGACGGATTCCGTTACACTTTACCGAACTTTCAACGGCGGAATATGAGAACGAGCAAGCGAAAAACTTAATTCAAAATCAAGTCAAAAATTATGTGCATTTACCTTTAATTCCCTTAGAGCTCAAGCACGGTTTAATGGTAGTCATAGTCATTGTGCTATTGGGCTGTTGTATTATCTGGTGGATTACCCCTTGTGGTAGAAAATTTAGGGCCAAGATCAGAAACCGTAAGTCTCCCTCCCCTCGACCCAACCGGCCCGCTATTGAGAATCAGAAACTGCAGGAAAATTTGTTCAGTGACGATGAAGAAGAGGTACCGATTGAGCCAGGCAACCTCTCAGTCAAGAGCGATCCGATGCCTTATAGACCCCGAGAAAGTCTAGAAACTACGTTCGCTGAGCGCAACCGTAAGTCCATGGCCAACCGATGCCATGCAACTACTCACTATAAGCCGATTTCTAGAGATACTTCATACGCCTCATCCATGTCCGACTACGGACAGGATCCCTTAGATATTAGCTCACGCCCACTGACCGATGATAGTCAGGAAAGTCAACCCTCACCGCTCATAGATCTAGGGTGTGATCCTAAGGGAAGAGGAAATAGAATTGTACGGTTTTCACGACAGGTAGCTATCGAAGGATCTGAGGAAGAGGATTCTCCAGTGTCCTCTCACGCGCACGCGGATGCTGCGACCAGCCCTTTTAAACGGAATGTAAGACCCGTCAGTCCTGAGTCTGATGGATCGGGACCACAGACACGACTGTCCACTCGAGGTTCTGGGAGAATGGTGAATGCTCACTCAGTCTTAATGGTTAGGACCATCCCACTTATGATTAGTCTGTTATTGGTAGGACAGCCAGTCAACGCCTTATTTGATACCGGATCCTTGCTGTCAATAGTATCTCAGAATTTGGTTACTAGACTAGGCTTGACTACTACGCCTGTTGAAACCTTAGGGTCTCTGCGCACCGCAAATGGGGGAAAGTGCCAAATTTTGGGCTACGTGAAAATTCCCATAATTTTTGCTGGGGCTGAAAGACGTTTACCTGTGCATAACTGGAAATTTCTGGTGGTAGAGAAACTGACTACCGAATGCATTTTGGGATCCGATTTTATGGTAACCTTTCCGGGGGAAATCTCCTTAGATTTTGGCCAGCACACCATTACTTGGCCTGCTTCAGATGGTACACGCGTAACCCTGCCGCTCATGATACCAGCTAAACCTAGGAAGAACGAAGTTTATCAGATAGGTATGACACAGCGAGAACCATGCACTTGCTGTATGGAGGAAGTGAGTGCGATGCCACCCAGGCCATTACCCATGATCTATGTTAATCTGAAAGGGCAGCCAGTTCAAACACTGTTAGACACTGGCGCAAATCTGAGTCTGATGAACGAAAGTTTAGTTAAATTTTTAAATTTGAAAGTACTACCTATGGACAGACTATTACGGGCCGAAGGAGTTAACGGACAAGCTTTAAAGTTTAGAAGAGCCGTTAAGGTACCTGTTGAATTCTATGACACTCCTGGGATAACTGTCGAGCACACTTTTCTGGTCCCTAAGGGACTGGCTGAGGATTGCCTCATAGGAACCGATTTCTTGCACGAGCACGGTGGGGATCTCACACTCAGTTTTGCGCAAGGCGAATTGAGGCTGTGTAAGCCTGAACGCCCGCCTATGGTCGCTAAGCTTGTACATCAAATGCCGATCACTCACACCGCTTACCGGGTTTCTGCGATACAGAAAGTTACCATACCAGCCTACTCAGAAGTTGCAGTGCCTGCATTAGTTGAGAGTATGGAAAAACTGAAATATGATGGTCTTTTTGAGCCAACTGAGGCTAAATTCGCGTCGGAAAACTCTAGCATTCAGGTAATGCCTGCCATGGTAAATTTGAGGCAAAGATTGATTCCTGTTCTTATGAAAAACAAGACAGGACAGGCGGTGACTATCTATGAAAATTCTACCCTAGGAAACGTAACGCCGCAGAATGAACTCCGGCGAGGTGGCAACATTCGAAACTATCGACCGCTGGTTAATGAAAATGGGGAACCCGTTTGTTTGAGAAATCCTCCGAAATCCGGCAGAAATATTGGCCAGAAGAATGGTTATAGCGTCAATACTTGTTTCACTGGCCGCTCTTGTACGCTAAACGACTTACCAGAACCGATGCGCGAAATTTCGTTTGATCAGGAAAATTTGTCACAAACAAAAATTGGGCAATTTCTGGGACTCCTCAACGCTAATAGAAACTGCTTTTCTCAACATCCCTTCGACATCGGCAAATGCACTATTTTTAAAGCTCACATTAACACGGGAGATGCTAAACCACTGTATGCCACGCCCTATAGGCTTCCCGTACACTTGAGACAGCCACTACTTGAGGAGCTCACCGAAATGCTAAAATATGGTTTAATCAGGCCCTCCACTAGTCCCTGGAGTTCGCCTATGATCTATGTACCCAAACCGGGAGGGAAATTACGCTTGTGTGTCGACTTTAGGAGAGTTAACAAAATTAGTGATCCGGATGTGTATCCAATTCCGCGCATTGACGACATCATGACGTCACTAAAAGGGTCAAAGTTCTTTTCCACTATTGATTTGAGCAAAGGATTCAATCAAATCGAACTTGATGAGGAATCCAAAGCAAAAGCAAGTTTCAATACCTTTCACGGCCAGTTTGAATATAACGTGTTACCTTTCGGTCTAAAGTGTGCCCCCGGCAATTTTCAACGTTGTATGGAAAGAATTCTAGGCGATTTACAATGGAAAAAGTGCATTATTTACATAGATGACATTTTGATCTTTTCAAAGACTTTTGAGGAACATTTGGAAATCATGCAAGAAGTTTTTGACCGATTGCGATTGCTGACTTGAAAATGAATCCTGGAAAATGTCATTTCTTGAAAAAGTCTGTCACTTACTTGGGGCACATCATTTCTGAGCAGGGAGTTGAACCCCTAAAGGAGAGAATTCAAGCCATACATGATCTAGCCGTGCCTAAAAACATTAAGGACGTGGAAAGTTTCCTAGGAATGTGTGCTTATTATGCGAAGTTTATTAAAGGTTTTGCGCATCTAGCTGCTCCGCTATACTCTCTTAAAAAGAAGGGTGTTCGTTTCGTTTGGAATAACACACACCAGCAATCGTTCGATCTCCTGAAAAAGAGTCTGATCGAAGCACCCGTGTTAGCACATCCTGACCTCACTAAGGGTTTTATTCTGCATACCGATGCTTCCGACCTAGGATTAGGTGCAGTACTGTCGCAGGAACAAGATGACGGTAAATACCACCCAGTTGCATATGCCGCCCGATCTTTGAAAAAGTATGAGCGAAACTATTCCACCCACGATAAAGAGTGTTTAGCTATGAAATTTGGAATCGAGCATTTTCGCCATTACCTCTATGGTGGCCCCCCTTTCACCCTGTTCACTGATCATTCTGCCTTACGCTGGCTAATGAAACATCCACCCCGAAACTCCCGATTAGCCCGCTGGCAAATGACGTTTTCAGAATATGACTTTGAAATTAAGCACCGAAATAATCCTCAGCTTAGGAACGCAGATGGACTCTCTAGAAATCCCTTATTTGCCGATATCGCAAAGGGTCTGTTAGGTGATGAACAGGAAAATGACAGAAAATCTGTGCAAATTTATCAGGACGAAAGTGAAGAGTTAGTCGCTCACATAAATCTGATTATTGTTCGCGGACAGGCCCGACGGGCCCGAGATCCTACTGTCGCTGTCGTTAACAAATTAAGAGCAAAAAAGGGACCGCCAGCCGTGAGATCCAAAGTTTCGAAGATTTCGCAACCCTCTAGTTCCAGCGACTCTGATGAGGAACAAGGTCAACCGTCACCTGAAAAACAACCGAAATTGAGGAGTGCGCGGAAAATTTCTAGCTCCGAAACAAGCGAAGATGAGCTGGACAGTAAACCAGCCCCGCGACCACGCATACTAGATCTAGACTATCCGAGTAAAGCTTACGAAAAGCCTGTAGAAGTTTCACCGGAGACTGGTCGTTCGAAGCGAATCGATCCGGTCACGGCTGTTTTTAGTGATGTTTTTCACCATGCTGTTCGGGACAACTCTAACGTTTCTTTGAATCCTAAATCTTGGGCTAAGTTGCAGACTTTACAGCGGGAGGACTTACTTCTGAAAGGAATCATTGACTACAAAACATTAGGAAACCTACCTAGCAATTTCAATTTGGCTGTCAAAATTACGTCCTTAGCCGAGCAATGTGACATGCGCGACGACGTCCTAGTTCACCTAGAGAAGGTAAGGGACACTACCCTGGAAGTGTTAGCCGTTCCCGAAAGTTTGCGTGACGAAGCTTTAGCCGCATGCCATGATAGCCCTTATGCCGCACACGGCGGTCGTAATAAAACTAGCTTCAGATTATCGCAGCATTTCTGGTGGCCCGGAATGTATGCTGATGTTAAGCGTTGGGTTGAATCTTGTCCTCGCTGCCAAAAACGAAAGGGTCCCCCGAAAAACCCAAAAGCCCTACTCCGACATGCTCCCATGGCTGTCGAACCTTTCGAACGCGTTCACTGTGACCTGATGGATGTCAGCAAAACTTCCAAAAGCGGAATGAAACACATTTTGAGCTTCATTGATGCCTTCTCAAAGTATGTGATTGCCATACCTGTTAAGAACAAAACTGCTTACTCTATTGCGCAAAGCTTTCTTGAATTCATTATTTTACAGTATGGCTCTCCAAAGTTGTTGATTTCGGATCAGGGCAAAGAATTTGTCGCCCAGTTGAATAAGGAAATTTGCTCACAGGTACAGACTCGCAAACTTGAAACCACCAGATATCATCCTGCCGCAAACGGACAGGTTGAACGCTGGCATAGGACGCTGTTAGATATGCTTGCTACGGTTACAGAGAACCACTTAGAGTGGGATAATATGGTACCGTACTGCCAGTTTGCATACAACACCTCCATTAATTCGACTACAGGCGAAACCCCTCATTATTTGCTGCATGCTTGGGATCCTGTTCTTCCCAGTGCTACTAACGTTTCAATTCCCACTGACAGAAAGTATTCTGGATTCGACTATGTGCGGGAAGCCACTGAGGCACTTCAACTCGCCTGGTCGTTAGCACGCGAAAAGATCGGCGCTGCGCGTGAAATTAACGATAGAAATTATAATAAGAACGCGGTAGAACCAAAATTCCAGGTTGGTGATTTAGTCATGATTAAGGCTTCGAATGTAGCTAAGCGTGATCAAGCCTATAAACTTTTAGATAAAAAGATTGGCCCATATCGTGTTGAGAAAATTGTCGGTTGTGTTGCGGAAGTATACCCGGCAGGCAATCGCCGTGCCAAGAGGGTAAAGGTGCAGTTCAATAACATGTTCCCCTGTGTCGAACCTCGTGTGATTACCGCACCCATTCATGATCACGATGACGAAAGTTCTGACAGAGCTGAATCTCCTATCCCTGACGAACAACCGGTTAAGAGTGTTTCCAAGTTGCAGAAAGCTAATCTACCCAAGATGCCACCCCCAGCCGATTCACATTCCGAAAATGAGACTCCCAAGCCATTTGTTCGCAAACAACCCAGCCGTAGATCTAAGGCCAGTCGTCCTGACACTAGCCCCGAGAAACCTCCCGTTCAGCCTAGGAAACGTGTACCTCTCTCCCCTAAACAGAAAAGTGTCGCTCCGCCAAAGGTTGTAGTTTCGTCGCAAGATTCTGCTTCCGAAACTGACAGTATCCCGCAATTCGTAGGAGAGGAATCACTTTCTCCCGAGAATGATCCCATAGCATTTAACCGTAGGAACTTTTTTAATCCTGTAGATGCGCGATGGCAAGGACATATGGCCATACTACGTGGTCTTCCAGTGGAACATCGTCTTCCGGAAATGATGAGACATACCCCCCTGCATGAACCATATGAAGTAATCAATGTGGTGGGTGACGGAAATTGCTTCTATCGAGCTATCTCTCTAGCTATTACGGGATCGGAAGATCATTGGAAAACTGTAAAGCGTGGGTTATTAGAATTTTTCTCTACTTATGAACATAAACGTCGATTTCAGACACTTTTTACTGACCCAGAAGCTGTTAGAAATAGACTGACTAAAACTGCAGAATATGCAACCGACGATGAGTTATTTTTGACTGCTGCTTGGTTACGTACTCCGATTCAATCTTACTCAAAGTTTGGCAAAGTATGGGCATGGCAACAGTTTCTGCCCGATGCTCTGTTAGGTTCTAGCCAAAGT
>JASAND010011298.1:0-29199 GCA_030248195.1 Trissonchulus latispiculum
CCTGACATTCCAACTTTTACGGATTCCAAAATAGATAGTGTAAATATAACGGAAGAAGTAATTTCCAAATTCATAGATAAGCTTCCAAATAAAAAATCGGCTGGACCGGATGGGCTTTCTTCTTTTCTGTTAAGGAATATTAAGCCAGTTATATTGAAACCACTACAACGAATATTTATTGAGAGTTTTAATTCTGGGACTTTACCACGTCAATGGTTGGACGCTAGGATAGTCCCCATTTACAAGCGAAAAGGAAAAAAATTCGGACCCTGCAAATTATAGGCCGGTGAGTTTAACGTGTGTTTGCTGTAAACTCTTTGAAAGTATTATCCGAGACGCGCTGGTAGATTACTTTAATATTAATAAGTTATTTTGTCCGCAACAGCACGGTTTTTTGAAAAGAAAATCAACAGTTTCAAATGTTTTGAGGTCACTTTTTGACTGGGAAAAAATAGTTAATAAAGGAAAGGCAGTGCATACATGTTATCTAGATTTCGCGAAGGCCTTCGATACAGTTTCTCATGCAAAATTGCTGTTCAAATTAACAAAATATGGTGTTTGTGGTAAATTACTTAATTGGATTAAAGGTTTTCTTTCTGACAGAACTCAGTTCGTGGAATTGAATGGTTGTAAATCAGCTAAATCGAAAGTTACCAGTGGAGTTCCTCAGGGAACTGTTCTCGGCCCTGTTCTTTTCCTCATTTTTATTAATGATATTGTTACTTCAGTTAAGTCCTCTAAAATTCTGATTTATGCCGATGACGTTAAACTGTACATTGAAACTTGTCGATCTACCGTTTCTGATCCACGTTTACAGGATGACCTTAGGCGGCTGTATGAATGGTCGTTAACATGGCAACTGAGTCTTGCCATTTCTAAATGTTCAGTCTCTGTTTACGGTCCAAGCATACAACCGCCGGTATACACTATAAATAATGAAATTTTGCCAATTACTTTGAGTATGCGTGATCTTGGATTTTTAATTAGCAGTGATTTCAAATTTAGTGAGCATTGTGAAAATATTTTTAAAAAAGCTATGAGAGTACAAGCTTTGTTTTTTAGAGTTTTTAAGTGCAGAGACAAAAATTTTATGCTTAAATTTTTTACAACTTATGTAAGACCTATAGTTGAATCGGGTAGTGCAGTCTGGTCTCCTCATCTTTTAAAAGATATAGACCAAATAGAAAATATCCAACGCCGGTTTACAAAGCGAATACCTGCTGTAGCGGATTTGCCGTATAAACAACGCTTGATACAATTAGGCTTAGATTCACTTGAATTAAGGCGAATACGAACAGATCTCAAGGTAATGTACAAAATAGTTACCCAAATTTTTGATTTCCCCTTTGATATGGCTTTTCAGTACGCTACACAATCTGGTACCAGAAGTCATAGTCTGAGAATTAATTTACCTAGGAGAGTATCTTCTAATTCTTTAAATAACTTATTTCATATCAGAATAGTCGCAATGTGGAATTCACTCCCTGAGCATGTAGTTACAGCTCAAAGCTTTAACATTTTTAGTAATGCTTTGGCTTCCGTTGATTTATCAGGTTTTGTTAGGGGGCGTGGGGTCAGCTGATCACGTAATCCTCCCTCGCCCTGCTCTATATTTAGTCGACATACATATATACGTTTGATTTGTTGTTTGTTCTTGATTTGTTTAGTTCCTACTAACAACAATTTAAATCATCTAACCATATATTTCTTGTAATTGTAACCGTAATGATAGTATGTTACCTTATATCGAGTAAACACCTTATTAGTTAGTTAGTTAGTTATGCCCCAACCAAAATCCCGAAAAACGCTGTTTTATGGGGTTTGACCACCGGTCATAGGCCACCTAGGCCATAGTGACCAGTGGTCACTTCCGTCGGGTCTGAAAATATGCTCATTGAAACGAGCGTAGTCGATTTACTATATCTGCCCCAACCGAAACCCCAAAAAACGCTGTTTTATGGGGTTTGACCACCGGTCATAGGCCACCTAGGCCATAGTGACCAGTGGTCACTTCCGTCGGGTCTGAAAATATGCTCATTGAAACTAGCGTAGTCGATTTGCTATATATGCCCCCAACCAAAACCTCGAAAAACGCTGTTTTAGGGGGTTTGACCACTGGTCAATAGGCCACCTAGACCATGGTGACCAGTGGTCACTTCTGCCGGTTCTGAAAATATGCTCATTGAAACGAGCGTAGACGATTTACTATATATGCCCCCAACCAAAATCCCGAAAAACGCTGTTTTATGGGGTTTGACCACAGGTCATAGGCCACCTAGGCCATAGTGACCAGTGGTCACTTCCGTCGGGTCTGAAAATATGCTCATTGAAACTAGCGTAGACGATTTACTATATATGCCCACAACCAAAATCCCGAAAAACGCTGTTTTATGGGGTTTGACCACCGGTCATAGCCCACCTAGACCATAGTGACCAGTGGTCACTTCCGTCGGTTCTGAAAATATGCTCATTGAAACGAGCGTAGACGATTTACTATATATGCCCCAACCAAAATCCCGAAAAACGCTGTTTTATGGGGTTTGACCACCGGTCATAGGCCACCTAGGCCATAGTGACCAGTGGTCACTTCCGTCGGGTCTGAAAATATGCTCATTGAAACTAGCGTAGTCGATTTGCTATATATGCCCCCAACCAAAACATCGAAAAACGCTGTTTTAGGGGGTTTGACCACTGGTCAATAGGCCACCTAGACCATGGTGACCAGTGGTCACTTCCGCCGGTTCTGAAAATATGCTCATTGAAACGAGCGTAGAGGATTTACTATATATGCCCCCAACCAAAATCCCGAAAAACGCTGTTTTATGGGGTTTGACCACCGGTCATAGGCCACCTAGGCCATAGTGACCAGTGGTCACTTCCGTCGGTTCTAAATATATGCTCATTGAAACGAGCGTAGTCGATTTACTATATATGCCCCCAACCAAAACCCCGAAAAACGCTGTTTTAGTGACTTTTCCAAACTTTGACCCTAACTTTGACCCTGGGCGAGGTGCCACGGGGCCATGCTGACCAGTGGTCACTTCGGGCGGTTTCGGCAGTATGCTCATCGTGTTCAGCGACCCCGATTTACTGTATATGGGCACCACCAAATGGCCGAAAATAGCCGTTTTTCCGGACTTTTCCCAACTTTGACCCTGGGCGAGGAACCACGGGCGCCATGGGGCCTGAGGGTCACATCCATCGGTTTCGGCAGTATGCTCATCGTTTTCAGCGACCCCGATTTACTATATATGCGCACCACCAAATGGCCAAAAAATGCTATTTTAGACGACTTGGGGGGCTGGAGGGTATTGCCGTTGAAATCAGGGGATCGAGTTCAGAATCAAGCTGTATTTATTGTACTTTGTATCGATCCTCAGTTACTGAGGTTGACTGTCTAGTACCCCTCCAAAATTGTCTGAATTTTTTGATCGGGAAGAATAAGCACTTAATTATTACCGGAGATCTAAACTTACCTGGAATAGACTGGTCTGTTCCAAGAGCTTGCGTAAACTTTATGCAAGATGCGTTTATGAATTCGTTTTTGGAACTTGGTTTCTCTCAAAAAGTACTCATTCCAACAAGGGGGGAATCTATTCTTGATTTAGTTTTTGAAAGCGTACCAAACTTAGTTTCGGATGTTAAGATTCTACCTCCAGTAGCTAATAGCGATCATTGCACTGTAAGTTTTTCTTCGAATCTGGATATTGTTAACCCCGGGGATAACAGGTGCCAGTTTTTTTGTTGGGATAGGGTTGATTTTGTAGGGGTAATGATGGAACTCGAAATGATAAATTGGCCCATTTTACTTCAAAATTGTATTTCTGTGAATGATAAGTGGAATGTTTTTAAAAATGTATGTACAAAGCTGATAGAGGAATATGTTCCAAAAAAATCAGTTAAGTCGGGAGGAAAGCAAAAATTTCCACGTCATATCAGGTAACTTCTATACAAAAAGAGGGCATTGCATAAAAAATTCAAACGTTCTGCTGATGTATTGGATGGTAACCGATACAGACAGTCTGTGGCTAAATGTGATGAAGCTATTGCAAAATTTTACAGATCGCGCGAAGCAAAGTTTCTGGCGGAGCCTTCTAACGCTAAGTTTTTTAAGTACGTAAAACACAAACTGTCTTCTCCAGAAGGCATCTCTGTTCTCACAAAAGGCGAGACCTCCGCTGTAGATGAGTATGAAAAGGCAAATTTTCTAAATGACCAGTTTCAATCTGTATTTATTCGGGACAATGGAGTCGATATTAGCCCTACGGGGAAAGTTTTTGATAGCGAATTTCAAAATATCCAATTCACTCGAAAGTCTATTATTGACGCAATCAGCTCGATAAAATTCAAGTCAGCTGCAGGTCCCGACAATATACCTTCCCAGTTCTTGAAACTCTTTAAAACCCAATTGTGTATCCCTTTACAGATCATATTTCAGCAGTCCTATGACGAGGGGGTCCTACCAGACGACTGGTTAGCTGCCCATGTTATACCTATATTCAAAGGTAAAGGGTCGAGAACGGACCCTGCAAATTATCGGCCTGTATCCGTCACTAGTATCTGCTGCAAGATAATGGAAAAGATAATTAAGAAACATCTTTTAAATCATCTTCTCCAAAACAATCTGATCTCCAAGCACCAACATGGTTTCATGTCAAATAGGTCTACTCAAACCCAACTTCTTGAGTGCTTGAAATTATGGATAGACGCTAGAAATATTAAAAATGGGGTAAAAGCGCTGTATTTAGATATAAGCAAAGCGTTTGATTCAGTTTCTCATACCAAGCTTTTAAGTAAAATTGAGTCGTTTGGGGTCAGGGGACGGGCTTTGAACTGGATACGCGCGTTTTTGGGAGAGCGGCATCAGTACGTAAGAGTTAATAATATATTGTCTGACCGGGGGGAGGTATTGAGTGGAGTACCCCAAGGGAGTGTGCTTGGGCCAATTTTATTCGTAATGTATATAAATGATTTACCCGACTCTTTGTCATTTTGTGATTCCAAAATTTTTGCTGATGACACGAAATTATTCATGGCGGGGTCTAAATTGGACGATTTCGAGCTTTTCAAACTAGATTGTGCTAATGTTTTCAACTGGGCCACTGAAAATCAGCTCTCAATTGCTTTCAACAAAAGTATATATGTTTTTTGAAATTGGTGGACCTGTTTTGGATGACGATCTTGCTGTACACGGCACTGTAATCCCCAAGGTTAGTATGGTACGAGACCTGGGGGTTTTCATCTCCGACGACCTAAAATTTTATATCCATTGTGATAAAATTTGTGCTAAGGCCTATCAAAAGATTGCCATCGTTTTTAGAGGCTTCTTGTGTAGGGACACCAAGTTTTTAGTGGCGATGTTTAAAACATACGTAAGGCCAATTTTGGAGTATAACTCCTGCGTCTGGTCGCCCTCGCTACTAGGCGATATACGGAAAATAGAGACGGTTCAAAGACGATTTACGAAACGAATACCCGCGTTGAGAGAAGTAAGTTTCGCTGATAGATTGAGAGAAACGGGGCTTGAAGTTTTAGAACTTAGAAGACTTAAAGCCGACCTAGTCCAAACCTATAAAATTATCTATGAGGTGGATAGGGTAAATTCTGCAGATTTCTTCTCCTTTGCTCTGGACGCTGGTACCAGAGGGAATTGTTTGAAGCTGAGATCTCAGCGTGCCAAGTTGGAATGCAGTAAGCATTTTTTCAGTAACCGAGTAGCCCCAATCTGGAATAGTCTTCCGAACAGTGTAGTGCAAGCCGCTAGCACGTCTATATTTAGAGAAAGGATTGATAAATTAAACTTCGCTCAATTTCTTAAATATGACGTTAATCAATAATGTATGTAGCTGTTGCTTGTTATGTTGTTTGTTCTGTTTTTTATTATTTCTTGCCTTTAAATGTACATTTATGGTTACGTAAATAATGGCTGCTTTGCTGT
This sequence comes from Trissonchulus latispiculum, assembly GCA_030248195.1. Taxonomy (NCBI): domain Eukaryota; kingdom Metazoa; phylum Nematoda; class Enoplea; order Enoplida; family Ironidae; genus Trissonchulus; species Trissonchulus latispiculum. The sequence goes on from JASAND010011298.1 coordinate 5,939, forward strand.
ATGCATTTTATACTTCGAAATTGTATATAATATATTAGTGTAGGGGATGGAGCGCATGTTCGAATCCTGTTTTGGTCCTATTTGTGTTGTATTACATGCTTAATTGTGCGTTTGAGACCAAAATAAACTGTTGTTGTTGTTGTTGTTGTTGACTTTTGGACAATTTTCTATGTTGGTTCAACTTTGAACCAGATGAACCAGATCTGGCCAGCCATGGGTCGGATCCCCAAAATAACACCACCAGTGGATTCCCCATGTCCAATGACCTTTGTATGCCAAATATCAGCCTTCCAGCTATCTCCAGTAGCTTGAACTAGGAACTGGTTCAACTTTGAACCAGTTGAACCAGATCTGGCCAGCCATGGGTCGGATCCCCAAAATAACACCACCAGTGAATTCCCCATGCCCAACAACCTTTGTATGCCAAATATCGGCCTTCCAGCTATCTCCAGTAGCTTGAACCAGGAACTGGTTCAACTTTGAACCGGATCTGGCCAGCCTTGGGTCGGATCCCCAAAATAACACCACCAGTGAATTCCCCATGCCCAATAACCTTTGTGTGCAAAAGATCAACCTTCCAGCTATCTCCTGTAGCTTGAACCAGAACTGGTTCAACGTTGAACCAGTTGAACCAGATGAACCAGGCTAGATACGGCGTCGACAGTATGCTCATCGTGTTCAGCGACCCCGATTTACTATAAATGGGTACCATCCCAAGGCCGAAAAACGCTGTTTTATATGGTTTACAGACCATTTTCTTTGTTGACAGCTTGAACTTGGGGCTGGTTCACTGTTGAACCAGCTGAACCAGATGAACCAGGCGAGATACGGCGTCGGCAGTATGCTCATCGTGTTCAGCGACCCCGATTTACTATATATGGGTACCATTCCAAGGCCGAAAAACGCTATTTTAGACGACTTTTTGACAATTTTCTGTGTTGGGACCTCGAAAAATTTCTAAGTCCAAACGTCGATTTTTCCATTTTTGACCATCTGTAAAAATCGACCCAGAGCGAAATTCGGAAATCAAACATAAACTTGATCTGGACCATAACCTAGGTAATCAAAAATTAGTATAGAAAAATTTTTCCTATGGGCCGTTTGAAAAATCGGTGTGCGCAAAAATCGCCCTATAAAAGTGGTCGATACAGAGAAAAAACCCCCACTTTTAAACTTGTATCAAAAAGTCGATTTTTTCAAAGTTCATTTTTTTCCGGACAAGTTTGGTATCATTCGAAAGCTCTTGGCCTGGAGATTTCAAAAATGTAAACTTTAGCTCTCAACTCCCTACCGTTAATTAGTTATGGCTAATTAACAGTTTCCCTAATCCGCAAAGTGCCTTTATAGCTCATATTATGAGGGGCGCTCCGCGCACCCTCATGATATAGCGCGGCGGGAGAAAACCCAATTTTCGAATTTTGGCTGTAACTTTTTTATTAAGCGACAAATCGAAAATCTAAAGATAACTACCATGAGGCCTTGCGAAGAGCTTCAAAATGAGCCATAAAACGTCTCTCTATCACTTACGGTTGGTGAGAAATTTTCGACCAAACCGATGGGAAAAAACCCAATGCGGGAAAAAACCCAAGGGCGGGAAAAAAACCCAGCCGAATTTTTTGCTGCAAGCACGCCAGAACGGTTTTGACTATACCATTCGAAAGAGCGGGTCATTTTTAGTACATCTGAATCATAAAATATCAATATTTTTACATAAAATCATGTAAAATTGACTTTTCAAAATTTCGTACAGTTAACACGTAAACATAGGCAAATTTTGGGAATTTTTGAAATTTGCTTAATTTCTGCAGTTTAAGCATCCTATCACATAGAAAACGTGTTTTTATTGCATTTAAAGCCAAACCCGACCTATTTTATTGAAAAATTAGCAGTTTTTGGCGAAATTTGAAAATTTGGCTTGAAATGGCACCATCTCAGATTTTGGCCACCTGGACCTCACATATATAGAAGGTCGAACCTAGGTAAAATCTATACCAAATTAATCAGGAGGCTCCACTGAGGTAAGAAACGCATGAATTTTTCCTTTGCTGCTAATGGTTAGAAAAAATTTCATTTTGAAATTTAGGTTTTTTCCCGCCGAGTCTAGGTCACCCCCAGGTCGCACCACAGGCATTAGAGCCAAATTGCATACACCATCGTGAAGTTCGAGACATATTATCCTCTGTGAAACTATAGTCCGTTTTGGGCTAAGTCTTTCCAGTAGTTCAGGGTGACCCCCCAAAGTTGACCCTGCCGGACCCCCCATGTTGGGACCAAAAATTCCAAAATTTTCAAAGTCCCAAAACATTTGCTGAGAGGCAGGGGGAACTACAATAATACACCCTCTAGGGTAGTTTTGGACGCTCTTTAAGATAGGCTATTAAAATCCGATCTAGCTCATATGGGTGACTCACACTGGCGATGGGTTTTTTCCCGCATATCGGATTGGGTTTTTTCCCGCCGCGCTATACGTATATATGTAATAATAATCTTTCAACCAACAAACAATTCACTTTCGCACCCCATTAGTGAATCTTAGTTCCCAGGTACCGGGTGATCTGACGGGTATGAACCGATCTCCAGTTGGCTTCTTTTTGGTAGGAGTTGTTGGAACTGACTAAAACAAAAACATTAAAAATAAAATACCATCCAAACAAATATTACGTAATTATTAACAATCGATGAAATGTAATGAGGAAACAATATATTAAGCATATAATGGGATTTTGGCACATCAACTCAACTGTGAAGTCTTCTTTCTGTTAATTTTTCTTAGCCGGGAAAGAGCCATTTCTAGGGGAAGTTTTTGGTAAAAATAATGCATATATAGAGGTCGGGGAAAAAACCAACCCGCAAGTGGTGGGGAAAAAACCAACCCCCCGTTTGGGCGATGGGGATGAGCTAGCGGGCTCAAATTTTGCATGCAAGTTGGTAGGGCCCATCTCACCTACCACACCAAATTTGAGCTAAATCGGACCACTTTTGAGCATTTTGTGACATTTTGAAAATTTTGGCATTTTTGACCCCCCAAAAATTCAAAATTTGCCTATTTTAGAAGGCCTGTAAAAAAATTTTCCATAGCAGTTAGATAATAACTGTTAATACTTTCTATGAGAACAACATGTGCTCTTTACAAAAATGTCGGTCTCGCCTTCCTGCGACGCTTGGCAAGCTGCCAGCAGAATTTTTACAAAATGGGAAAAAACCAAGGGGTGGGAGAAAACCAATTTTTGCTTTTGCCGCCAAACTCCCAAAAATGGTTCTTAGTTGCTCAAAAGTCATCCACATAGCAAGTTTAATGCGTTCTTTCATGTGAACAGCTCAAAATTGCATTTGGACTTGGCAATTTTGTGCTAGCCGGTAAAAACCTCATTTCGGCGGATCGGCTGTTTGGCTTAGCTAAAGCGGCCAAAAAGTACTCTGGGACAAAGAAATACGCGAAAAAACACTGAAACAACGTTTATTTTAATTTATTTCATCGAATTTCGAAAGATTTACAAATTTTTGCATTTTAAGATAGAAACTGGCAAATTTGATGAAACCTAGCCAGTTGATGCTGCAAATATTGATGTTTGATTTTCTCATTTATTATACGGAATATCGCAAAAATAAGTGCAGATATGAAGTCAGCGACGCCGATTCAACCTGTTGCATGCATAAAATCGCTAATATGAGTTACCCTGACCGAATACTGGGGTTGGTTTTTCCCCACAGGTTGGTTTTTTCCCGCCATTGGTTTTTTACCCCGGCTAATTAACCGTTAATTACTAATTAACGACAGGACCTAGAGAGGCGATTTATAGCAAGGTTCACAAAAAAAAATCACCCCGAAAATTCACAAAAAAAAATCACCCACCTAGACGGCTAACAACAAGCCGCAGCCGGAAAATTTTTTGCATGGTAATAATAGCCACAAGTCCCAACCCCAACATATGTAAGTTTGGCTGCCGAGGCTCAATTCCTCCGACTAGGGTGCCCAAAATAGTCGACCCACCCAAAATCGGACCCTCGGACAACTCCGGACCAAAATTGAAATTTTTGCTGGTACTCACTATGGACTTTGCGCAGGTACCCCATATTATGCATGTGACATGTCCTAACTCTAAGCTATCCAACCATATATTGGATTCCCTGCCAGGTCCTCTGGGTTCGCCACCTGGGTTCGCCACCGGTGGGTGATTTTTTTTGTGAACAAGTTCACAAAAGAAAAATCACTATCAACTTTTTGTAAAATGCCTCTGGGGCAACCGTTAGGGTAAAACTAATGCCAAATTCGAGCTCAGCCACCCGGAAAACCTATATAGAGCATGTTTTAGGTACCTCAACCCCCTTCTGGCAGACGGTCCGGCCGATGGACCCGGCCCGGACCCTCCGGACCCAGGGGGTGGTCAGGACTACCTAAAAACTAATGCCAAATTTGAATTCTACGCACCGAAAAACCTATATAGGCGAGTTTTTAGGCTTCTTGGACCTTGAAATAAAATTTTTGGTCAGTCACGTGACCCCGACCCAGGTCACGTGACCCTAGGCCAAGTCACGTGACCATTCCAGATACGAAATTACTCCGCCAATTCTGTGCTTACTAGAGCAATAGAACACAAAATAAGTGGATTCCTAGCTTCCTGGTATCAATAATAAAGGTCAAGCACATTGGCCTGGGTAGCCACTTTGGACCCGGGGGCCGAGAACCAAAATTCGAAGTTCAGCCTGTGCAAAAAACTTGGGGGTCCAAATTTTTTTACATAATAACACTATGGAGGACTATGCTCTATTTATGCATGAAAAGAAAAATTTCCTAGCTATATCCTGAGATCAGATCCGGTGGTGATTTTTTTGTGAACGAGTGATTTTTTTGTGAATTCGTTCACAAAAAAAAATCACAAAAATTTTTTATTACTCACACTACACGAGGGCTACCGGCATGAAATTTGCACCATATGTAGAGGGGGTCACTACCGTTCCATACGTACCAAAAGTTTTTCGATCGGACTTCATTTGCGAAATTGCCAGCAAAAATTCGATTTTTGATTTTTTTGTGAACCTTGCTATATATACGTACCAAAATGACAGTCTAGACAGTGCTTGATAAGAAAATAATTCATAGCCGGATTGCTCCACTGGGTAGTTCTGCAGAGTCCAAAAAGTGACTACCTTGGTTTTTTCCCCCCGACCTCTATATAATACCTGTTTAATTTCGCCAAAGTCCTATATAGATCTGGGCCTGGCGAAATAAACGACGCATCATTTCACGAAAAATGGAGTTTTAGGCAAAAATATGTAGGTGGAGGAAACGCCCCCAAGAGTGGTGGGGAGGTCCAGAAGTGAGTAAAATGGGCTCCAAATGCTAAGAATACAGTATAAGTATATAAGCAGCCTGTTTTCTACATACATGCTGCTATAACTAAGCTAAAGTGCTAAAAAATTAAGTTTTAACACTAAAATAGAAAACTTTTAACGAAAAATTTCGGTGAAGCCGGGAAATTTATGAAAATTTTGAATAAAAATCCTAAAATTTGGCAATATCTAAGTGAGTGGGGCAGGAGCCCCTTCCTGCCCGCAGCAAAAAGGCCAGGAAAATGTCACGAAGGGAAAATTTTCGAAATTATATAGCCCGTGTATGGTGTGTCGAATTAAACACTGAAGTTTCACTAATTGTAATAAACGTCTGTAAAAGTTAACGCAAACAGGTGTTTTTACAAGGAGGGGGGGGCGGGGTCCCCCCAAACTGACCTTTCTCACTTTCGGAATTTTGGGCTCCTCCCTTCATGAGGTCTACATTTTACGACAAAAATTTTTGGGGCGAGAACCCAAATTTTTGCTAAAAATATAATTAAATTTTCTTAAATTCTCTAGCTTCGGAGATTTTTTCGTAAAATGGCTATTTTTATCCTGAATCCAATTTTGAGAACTTTTTGTGTCTCTATGTGCAGAATAAGCCAAAAATACCAATTTTTGACTCATTTCAGCAAAAAATATTCCAACCCCCGAAAATTTGTCTCCGTCCCCCTGGTCCCGGGGCACCCCAGGAAAAAACCCTAAAAATATATATATACAAATGTACCTACAAATATGTAAACGTACCTTCGGAACAGCATCTCCGGAAAGAATATTATGCTGCTTTAAGAACCGTCTTTCGTAATCCGAATTAAGCATTTTCGGTGAGCGTGAACAAATTCAAAGCTAGACTAGTGAGTAGGCGCATCCAGCAATATCGGAAATAAGGAACGAATATACTTAGTAATGCTAAAACAAAGAAGGCGAAAAATAATATGGCATGGTCGCAATAGCAATGTTCACAAAAAATCACCCCGAAAATTCACAAAAAACACCCGACCCACCTAGACGGCTAACAACAAACCGCAGCAGGAAACTTTTTCCATGGTAATAGCCACAAGACCCAACCTTAACATATGTAAGTTTGGCTGCTGAGCTGAGGCCCAACTCCTCCAACTACGGTGCCCAAAATAGTCGACCCACCCAAAATCCGACCCTCGGATAACTCCGGACCAGAATTGAAATTTTTGCTGGTACACACTATGGACTTTGCTCAGCAACCCCATATTACCCGTGTGACATGTCCTAACTCTAAGCTAGCTATCCAACCATATATTGGATTCCCTGCCATGTCTTCTGGCTTCGCCACCGGCGGGTGATTTTTTTTGTGAACAAATTCACAAAAGAAAAATCACTATCAACTTTTTGTAAAATGCCTCTATGGCAACTGCTATGGCTGGCAGAACTAATCAATGTAAGCGAGTTTTTAGGCTTGTGGGACCTTGAAATAAAATTTTTGGTCAGTCACCTGGCCCCGACCCAGGTCACGTGACCCTAGGCAGGCATAGGTTTAAGCATACGTAGGTGTAAGGTGGGGGGTTGGGGGGGTAGCCCCCCCAGCCCTTTTTTCAACCCTCCCCCAAAACTTTTGGGGGGGGGACGTCCCACCCCCAACTGGGGGGGGGGGGGTAGTCGCGCCGAAGGCGCGAAAATTGGCCAAATTTTGGGTAATTTTAGGGTAAATATTGCAAAAATTTTCAAAAATGCCCAAATTTTTGGCTTAAAGTGTTTATTATTGCGAGAAATACACGTTTTTACCTGTATTATTGACTTTCTGACTCAATATTGACCTTATTTTGGATATAGAAACATGTTGGCAAACAAGTTTGCAAGTTTAAAACTACTGCCTAATGATAAAATTACTTCATGGTTGAATGTTTTTTGAAATTAGAAACGGCTGAAAATGCGATTTTTGGCATAAAAATAGAAAAATTTTTTGGGGGAGGGTTGGGGGGGGGTCCTGGGGGGGGGTTGGGGGGGGTCTCCAGAGGGGTAATTTCCAAAAATTTGGACATTTTTGAAAATTTTTTCAAAATTTACCCTAAAAATACCCAATTTTAGGCCATTTTTCGCGCCTTCGGCGCGACTACCCCCCCCCCAAAAAGTTTTGGGGGAGGGTTGAAAAAAGGCTTGGGGGGGCTACCCCCCACCTTACACCTATGCCCCAACCGACCCCCCCCCCAGAAATCGGACCTCAGAAATTTCGAAAAATTGCCAAAAAATCCAAAATTTTCTGTAATTTAGCCCTTTTTTCATCAAAATAAGGCTTGTTCTTAACGTTTTAGGTGTTTTTGCACCGTTTTAAAGCGATTTTAGGTCAAAATTTTAAAAAATTTTCAAAAAATGACCATTTTTCGACCAAATTTAGCTAACTTTTTGGGTCCCAAAATCGTTGGGGGGGGGTTCGGGGGGGGGGGGTCGCCCAAAGTTGGGGGAGGGGACGTCAAAAAATCTGGGGGGGGGGGTAAATTTGGTCAAAAATTTTGGGGGGTACCCCCCCCCCCCCCAAAGGAAACTATGTCATAAATGGGTCTTCGGCCGACCTCCTCCCTAAAAATTGTCAACCCCCCCCTACTTGAATTTTACAAATTTTTAACCAAAAACTCTAAATTTTTCAAAACATTTTTTACGACCCCCCCCACCCAACCAAACAGGTGGTGTACGCCTATGAGTTGGTCGAAAATTTTTCTGCTTTTTCCCCCGACCAAGGCTAAGATCCGCCATGTAGCTATGAGCCCGGCTGGTAATATTCATCCACTGTATGCACGTTGTACTTTCGAGAGTAACTTGATGTTTCTACAGCTAAACTCAGTATTCAAAAAATTCATTGATCAGCTTTCTTTAAATTATTTATTCCAAATTGTGGCCTTATGTCCAACATCCAATTCAAATTGCTTGCTTTAGGCAACTATTTGCGCAAATAATGTTGAGGTCACAACTATTAGAATACTTAATCAATACAGTCCCTTATGTGACAATGACGTAGCTAACATGAAACAAAAAGTTTTATTTTTTAAACGTGTTTTTGAACTAGAGTTGCAAAAGTGGAACTGTTACTAAAAGCAATTAAACTTGCTTTTAGTTTGACCTGAGCAATTTACACGGATCTCCTCTACGTCGTAGACTATGAATTCCACAGAAATTGAGAAAAATCCCTCAGCTTGTGTTAGTGGGCCGAGTATTTTTACGGTTTTTTCGGGAGCACTTTCCCGGCTCCACTCTATTTTTCGTATACTGGTCTGCAGTCTCAAATTACACTGTAAAAACCGACCAGCTGTTGAGGAAAACGCAAAGTATTTCCAACTCCTTCCCGTCCGAAATAAGTGTGCCCAGGTATGCAACCGGTACAGATGTTATATCTTGTTCGCTAATTGTGTTTTTAAAAAACCAGAACACAAACACTACAAATGTGCAAAATGTGGTGTCTTTGGAGAAGCATTGATTCGAAAATGCAAAATGAAGACATCATGACCTAAAGCAAAGTTTTTTGTTTCTTGGGTACTTTATTTGCTTCGAACAGCTGAACAGCATTTGCGGATAGTAGCTGTCTGTCGCTATGACATTTCCTGAAACTCAATATATTTCACTCAGCTTAAAGTTAGGTCAAGTTAGATAAAATAATCAAATGGTAAACCCCCTGTAAATTTTGATTGGAATCATGTACAGAAACGGTATGCACAAAATGCTAACACTTCCTTAAGATAGCGCTCGCATTATCGGGATTATTGATGTAAAATTTGGACAGATTGTTCAAATTTGAAGAAATCCTAAGTTAGTCTATTCTGGCTGGCAGGGAAATTGTGACCAAATTTCGGCACGTGGGAACCCATTATTGCATAGCTACCATTATGGCTTAAAATTCGAAACATTATTTATGCTTCAGATGATAAATTCGAGTGTCCAGCGTGAAAGAGTATAAAAAGAGCTTTAAAACGATCGATGTTCATATCTCTTATTTACGTGGTTTCTATCAAAAGTTACAGGCGGTTGAACATATGGCAAAGTTACGTTGACCATTCCGATCGCGCATGGCAAAGTGTAAAGTAATCGTTTGAAAATGAATTCTACAAGGTTTTTCATGACGCTTTTGTATCACAATTGTTTACTATTTTAGAAATTACAGTATGTAATTCACTAAAAGCATTATATTTGCGCAAAACTTAAGTGATTAGTGCGAAATTTTCCATTTCGGTTTTCTCATACATACTGCGACCAAACTCGCTCAAATTTTGCATGCACGTTTATTGGAAGGTATGCAGTTTTTGTTGAAATCGTATATTCCGTGAGATATTGACTTCCAAAGTTTTCGAATATTCATAAAACACTCAAAACTTCATAAATCAAAAAACTGATAAAATAGTCCCCGCGTTAGGTTTATTTGCTCATTTGTGCAAAATTTGAGCTAATTTCATTCAGCCGTTAATGAATGACACCGTTTTGAAAATTTCATCTTATCCCTGTTGTGTAAGTCGCAAGCCAAGTACTGGATTATTCAAATTCTACATGCTGCTAGTATTTAACACCAACTACCATTGCTGAAAGTTTGAAATAGATTGGTTGAAAAACGAACTCATGAGAACCGTTCCCGGTAATGCAAGCGCCCCCTTAAGGTGATAGTACCACTACCGGGATTACCTAAGTAATTTTTGCATGGATGAAGCAATCTTGACAAAACTTTGTGTAAATTAAGTCTGGTTGGAAAGCTATCTGTGCGCAAAATCCTGATGTCAGAGATAGCATACTTGGTAGTTACCATAATGGCTTTGCGCATTTGCGCATGCGCAAACAATCAAAATTTCATTTAGGTTTTGTATATTAAGATTTTTTCTGTCACGAGAGCTCAAAAAGCGTTTTAAAATTGTGTGCATATCTCTTCTGTACGTGGTTCTTATCAACAGCTACAGATGATTTTACATATGGCTGACTTACGTTGACCGTTCGCACAAGCAATGTGTAATGGAAAAGGCAAATTAAAACCTAAAAGGCACAGGGAAAAAGCTCAACTTGTGAGAGACTGTGATTCTTGATGGAATTGATCTGAACTCTTAATGAGTAGTGTGCTTGTGAAATCTCGATGTGAACCGTGAAACGTCCAAGCGTTGTAAAAAGTAACTGTCTTGCAGTTACCAGAGTTGCCAGTCAGTATGAAACCCCCCGGAAACTTATTATTAGGGACATAGGTTCTAGTGTAAATAGGAAGACTAAGACATAAAATAGTATTACGCGCACGCAAACGACACGAAAATGGAATGGAATCGCAGTGGAACGTAGTCCAAGAAAGTTTAGGTAGGCTATCAGTTAGTAACGGAGGGGTCGTTACCCTTCCCGGGCCAGCAATAGGCCCTAATACGGTTTTCCGTATAATGGAGGAGTCGTTACTCTTCCCAGGCCACGAATAAGGCCTCACATTGTCAAGAAACCACTCAGAAACTGTTTAAAATAGCTGAAAATCATCAAGGAAAATAAGTTCAAGGAAAGAAGTTGTTTAATAACCAGCAGTTTAACAAGAAACTACGAGTTTAAAACGTTTTACGCAGTTAATAAGTGCGAATATTGGAAGATGGGTCAAAATAAGGCCATAACTCGCCCATTAGGGGCATGAAATAGTGTTAATTGGTGTTCATAAGTGTTAATTAGGCTTAATTTGCATTAGTTAGGTGATAATTAGTTAATTAGTCATATTTTTGGTCAAAATACAAGTTGGGTTCATCTGAAAGGCAATTCTCTGCTGATTCTAAAACTCCAAACCCGGTCACCTAACTCCCAATATTGCGAAAGTTATAAAGAAAAGAAGTTTTGTTTAAGTTACATTTTAATTTTGTAATATTGGCCTTGGGTGACCTTATAACAATGCGTAACTATGTGTGAGGTTACGCCCATTCATGTTTCCATTCACACCTCCAGAGCCTCTGCTGGCTCTCTCCCAGCAGAGACTTGCCTCGCAGAGAAGAATTTAACACATACACATAGCAGGAAATTACGTTCGGAGGGGGCTTAACCCCCTCCCTAATAATTTAAAAGAAACGAAAATAGTTAGTCTTAGGTAGTTAGGTACGCAGATTAAGAATATTTAAGTTTTAGTTTCTAGAAAATTACGTAGCTAAGAGTATGCATATTTTTTACGCAACAATTGCCCTTCCTTTTCTTTTCTAGTTAGACTTAGAGTCTTGGCGAGGAAGGACAATTGTTGCTGGGATCAACGGGCGGCTTCCCTTGTCTACGGCCGAAAGGTCAAGTCTAAAAAGAAAGAAAGGGGCCAGGAGACAAGGGAAGGCCTAAAAATAATAAATATAAATTTTACTAAATAACACGGCCAAATTGGCAGTTAATATTTATTTTTCTGTATTCGGCCCCGAGTGGCCTTTATTGTGCACAGTCTCATTTTTTCATTCTTTTAATTTCATTTTTAAAGTCAGAATTTTCCCCTTTGGTTACCTTTACGTGGTAACCAAAAAGTCTGCAAAGTTTCCCAAAATTCGGCTTGGGAAATAAATCAAAATTAGGGTCAGTTGGAGGGTAATAACTCCAATCCCTCGTTAATCTCCCCTCCAACGGACCAGCCGCTTGGCCAGCCCGACTTGGGCACATGTATTAACATAGGGAGCTTCCAGAAGTTTCTGGAAGCCCCAATAAAAATCAAAAGACGCCCGCCTGAAAAGCAAACACCAGTGAGCTGTCAGACTCCTGTCAGCTCACTGAAAATCTCAGACTTCCAGTCAGTGTTCGTCTGAGACTCGGCCGAGAGCGGTCGGTTTTTCCCCCCATACTTAGCACGTCTTCCCGTTGTGCCAGCGTTTTGGCCGGGAATAAAAGACGTGCTTTCCCCGGTTAGCACTCGAGTTAGGGGCCCCTTCTGACCCACACTGGTCAGAAGGGATGATCTAAGCCAACACGACGAACACCACACAATAAGGGCCAAATGAGCGTACTATGCTCGGCCAAAATCACACACCTAGGAACGCAAATTTAGGGATTCTAAGAGGCCCCTTTGGCCTAAAACTTCACCTTTTTGCGGCCTTCGGGCCTTTATTAAAAATTGACTTTACTCAACCAAGCCACGGCCTGAATGGCCTTAATTGTTACAGGGGCTCACGCCCAAAATGTTTTTGTGTATTAATGTTTTGGGGTTTGTAATTCTGAATTGGGATCCTGAGTGGGGACCCACCCCTAAGTTGAGATAGGAGGTCCCTTGGTTACGACCTCACATTCAGAGCTGAGTTAGTTTAGGGACTGTTTTCCCCACCGCCGGCAATTAGGAATTGCCGGCCTTATTCGCAAAAATAGGCGCTACTGAAGCAACATTATTGTCTGTAACTATGTATTGTGATTGTGAAATGTAGCCTTGTGTCGGCATCAAAATATTAGGAACCCAAAAAAGGATCTGAATCATTTTAATCATCAATTATCAAGCTATTTTAAAGGGAATGGCCGACTTCCCAGTGTTAATTTAATCAATCTGAAGCTGTCCTTAGCGGAAGTGTATGTGTGATCTGTTTTTTAGTAATAATTGCCTAAGCAATTATTACTCGTTCTGCTTTCAAGTCAATTACCGCAGTTTCCCAAAAATCCAACAAAATTCTCTTTTATCAAAGTTCCAAAGTTCACGGCAAAAATACTGGAAGTCACAAATCAAAGTTAATCCAAAATTAGGGCAAAATATGCATACTATAAGTAGGTAGACCTCGTTAGGCAGTAGTTAGGACGTATTATGTCTGTGTAATCGTTTGTGTCAATATTGTTGTAAATTGTAGTGTGAATGAGACCCCCCAAATTTACGTAAGTGGTTGCCTGGGTAAACCCCTCATGGAGTGTGAGGTTCCAGAGCTAGCCTTCTTTTCAAGGTGTGAATTAGTAATCAAAATTGTATAATTGTGAGTGTGAATGAGGGCATACCATGTAAACCCCCTTTGTTTGATAAGGGTATTGGGACCGCCAGTGTGAATGAGTAAAATGCTCAGATAGTAGGCGGGAAAGTGGGCCAAATTGAGTAGCAATTTGGACCCAAAATCAGGACAAATCATAAATCAGTAATGTTTATTAGTTGGATGTGCAATTGCTGTGAAAGTGCTACTTTTGGGAATGAAAGTCGTAAAAGTGTGCATAAGAAAGAAAGGTAATTTTGGTGATTTAGGCAGGTTTGGCAGCCTAGGGTCACGGGGACCCCCATTAGGTCTGCCAGACTTGTTGGATTTCCGGTCATCCGTGTAGGTTGCCCTGCGATTAGGGGACGGATGGGCCGCATTCACGGAATCCAGAATTAGCCAAATCAGGACCAGAGTAGAACAGTTTAGATTATTGCGAAATTAATTCAAAAACTTAGCTTTATATGGTAGACATCCGATTAGCGGATTAGTAGTTTATTGAGTACTAGGTAGGAAAATGTCTGTAGTTTTATTGTATTAATTAATTGAAGTTTTTAATAAGTGGAAATAGTTAGGCTTAGCTATGAAAAGGGGTATCAATGGGCTTGGTTTAAAACTAGCATGGGTTCACGGTCGTTACCGTAATCACATAAACCCCCATGTAAGAGGCAAAAAAGATAAACCAAGCCAAGAGAAAAGAAGTAGGCCCGTGCTGAGGTCCGAACTCAGGTCCTCTGGATTAATGATCCGGTGCTCATCCATTTGAGCTACTCGGGCTACAATCAGAACGAGGTTAAGCCAGCCTATATAAGGAAGCAATTTAGCAACCCAGCGTGTGTGTATTTTAATTAATGCATTAGATGTGCTAATTATGCATATGTAGGAACAAACTTTAATTATGTTTTTCCCACTATTTACTTAACATTTTTTGGTGCTGTAAGCACAAAAAATGTACAGTTTTTCAAGCTCTACAAGAACATGTAATTTTTACTCAAATTCGTTTTCATCAAAATTTCAATAATTCATATGCCAGTTTTGCTCAAATTTAAACAAGCTCAAGTGAAAGGGTGGTAGATTGCGCGTCTATCACTCGGCTGGCTGCCAGGGTTGCCAGCGCCGGATCGAATAGCGGTTCGGTACGGTTCCCCGAGCTTCTTAGGTAGTTACGAGGAAAGTAGTTAGCTATTTAGTTCGGATAGGTCGGTAGGTCGGTAAGTAGGGACTGCGTAGAATGGCTGCTGAGACAGTGAGTGAGTGAGTTTTTGCCTTTTTGCCGAAACGGATTAAAACTAATAACGTGCAAAAACTCACTCCCAGCCAGCCAGTAGGTTTTACTTTAAGTTTGTTATTTTAGTCCCAAACCTGCAAATAAATAACTAATAGGGATTTTACCTTGAAAACTCCAGTTAATCGCAAGTTAACATTAATATTAAATAGGCTTTAGTTAGTTCGCAAGTTAACATTAATATTACGTAGGCTCTAGTTAATTAACATGAGTAGGTAGGTAGGCATTAGTTAAGATAATTATTATAAGTATTTAACAAATGACCATCTTCCAATATCAGGAATGCACTATAAAATGTCCAGTTTCGTACATATGTTCGATGTAATCCTTGGGTCACGGGAAATGAACCCATTTCCCGTGACAAACCACCAAAATCAGGCCAAACACAGGCCGAAAATGTTAATATTCGCCAGCATTATAAGTTGCTCTGAAGATTGTGCAAGATTTAACTAGAATCAGTATTTTACACCAAAATGGCCCTAGAAAGCCGGTCAGTGCAAGGAAATGACCAAAAAACAAGCGAAGTCTGAAAATAGGTCGCAAACAGCACAGTTTTTGTACATTTCTCAAGAACAGTTCGTGTAATTACCAGCTCAGTTAGGCCCAGCCGGGCCCAAGGGGGAAAACTTACGAATTAGTTCATTCAAGCCGAAATTGCGGCAAGTGTAGCCAAAGTCTGATGGTACAAATTAGCGGAGGCCAGGAAGGCCCAAATTGGTGACAAGAAGTTATCAGGAACGGTTAATATTGCCAAACAGGCAGTAACCCACAGTTTTTAGTCAATTCTTCAAGTTGCAAGTTCAAACGGGGCCCAAAATGCACATTTTGGGCCTAGAAAGCAAAGGAACGAGTAATGGTTGCTGGGTTCGATTCCCGCACCATAATCTTGTACTAATGGGTTTTAACCCATTTGATTCAGGTGCGCGGACAGTCGCTGATCCGGATTCGAAGTCGTGAGCAATCCAGTAGTGGAGCAGTCAGTGGAAGCGTTCAGTCTTGTCGTGGAATCAGTGGTCAGAGTCAGTTTGTGCTTATCTAAGATTGTTGGATCCGGAAGTGATCCCAGGAAGTGAACCTTGTCAGTAGCCTATCATTCGTGGAACCTATCACTGTAGGTACATTGTGGATTTAGACCGCAGCTAGGGTCAAGAACAGAGACGACTTCGCAGGCACCTGATTTCAAGTTGGGAAACCAAAACCGTCTGAAAGTACTATAAACTTGTTGTCTTTTGAACCGTTCGTATAAAATGGCCAATGTCACCCTGTTCATCGTTATCAGTTCCGGAGCTATGCTCCCCTCGTCTCTGGCTTGAGCTTAGCATTCAGCCAGAGCCAACAGCTAGCCTGAAGACAGAAGAAGCCGTCAGAGCTATTGAACTTTGTAGTTGTAGTTGTTTAAATTTATATTAATCAGGAATAAGTAAGGCAGAACCAGGTGACTCCCCATTTTCTCTGTTTTCCTCAAAAAGCCAGTTCCGTACAGTAACCCTGTCTAGGTGTTGGAGCGGACCTTCGGGAAAGCAGTGTCCAACGATTCGGGGACTCACCCATAGACCGACCCCAGGTTTATCTCAGTTAATAATTGTTTGTTTGTAGTTTGCTGATTTGTAGTTTGATAATCCGTGTGTAAGGACGGATAAAGAGTCGCACAGCACAAGCATATAGGCGCACGAGAAAGCACATAGGTATCTGGTTAGTTGAGTATTGGAGACAGTGTAATAGTTAGTGTAAGAGAGACAGAGTTTAACAAAAGGAAGAAGAAGAAGTGTAACTGAACCTTGTCCCTAACCTAAAACCTATAACTTGGGTAATATTATCCTAAATTAGGATAATATTAATAATAACCTAAAAGAGGGTAACTGGCAACTCTGGTACAGTGAATTGTATCCTGTACTGAATTGTAATTGTATTTGTTCTTTACACAGTTTGTAACGACCCCTGTTAGTAACGCATTTAATATTGTAACTTGTAATCTTGCCCAAAGCGTGTACCCATAATACTTGTAACAAGTGTAATAAATAGTTGGTGTGTCAGACCTAGAGTCTCAGAGTTTAACGGAGAGGCGCGATTGTCTCTGAAAGTCAGGCGCGTTAGCCTAGAGATTGGATCAGGACTACTCAAAGGTAAGTTCTGGTCAGAAAGCAGAAGACTCAGCATCAATCCAGCGATCAAATCCAAGCAAGCGCTGACCCCTCTTGCTGATCAGCTGGAATCCAGTGCAACAAACGAACTCACGAAGAAGACCCCTACAAAGGTTGGCTGCAGGGAATCTCTGATTTTGGAACACCACCTTTCGGAGATCCGGTGCCTAAGTCTACTTTCCTAAGTGGACGCGCTGACCTTCCGTGTAATCAAGTGCAGAGCGTTTTCTGTCACTAGACCGGAGAGCAGAGCGTTTTCTGTCTCTGGAGACTAGCAACTTCATTACAAAGAGTCCCTGGGTATTTTTGTGTAAAACACGTCTAGTAAGTGGCGACCCTATAGCTTGCATAGTAAATGCTCCACAATCGCTGGAAAAAATTTGGTCATGTTTTTGCAAAAAACTACATTTTTTATGATAGCAGCTCACGGGATAGCAGTTGGAAGACTATCATGCCTCGACTATCAGCCTCAACGAGACCTTCAAATCGACATCCTTAGTAAAGTTTTACGGCTTACGTAGCTCAAGAAATCGTGGATTATTTGATTTCCGCAAAAATGACAAGTTTTCAACGCCAAAATAAGAAAATCGGCTATATCTCCACTAGGGAAGAGCTAGAAAGTTGCTTCCAAAAGCTAAAATGTAGAACTCAACGAGATCTTTCAATTGAGTATTCATAACTATGCAGTTGCTTCTTAACTGCGAGAAATTGGCGAAAACTGTCCTGAACGGAAATCTCGAAATTTTGAAGCGGAAGTGCGCGGAGGGTGTTAGAACACCAAATGAACTTTTTTTTGGAAAGTTTCATCAAATTTCGTCTTGCTTTGAGCCGTCAACCAACAATATGTGCCCAAAAGGGATCACCACCTTAAGCTGGAGATTGGGCCGAAAAACCATTTTGGTAAAACTGCGATTATTTTGTTAAACATCTTAAACATGTTAAACATTTCTCAAAAACTACTCGACGGATTCCGGAGATTTTTGGCAGAATCGAAATTCACACTTCTGCGGAGGGACGTTTTTCTTGGTTTGGGCTAAAACGTGCCGAGTAGCAAGAAAACTCAATGCGATTTTGCGAAATTTTGTGTTACCGTGCATTTGGCCGATTTTCTCCACTTGTGATATCATTTACTATATCCAAAAGTAATGTCCTTTTTTAACAGATCCAATCTCAGGTTTTTGTTATCTATCAAATTCTTATCATCACATCTTCTCTCTACCGTGGGGAGGAGGAGGGCTGAATTTTTAAGCTTCCGGATATTCCAATCGTTTCCATCGGAAAGTCGGTATGTAAACTTTGCAGAACTTGCAATGGTCCTGACCAGGGGCTGCACCCTTTGGGTACAATTCGCTTCTGAACCAACACTTTATCCCCAACAGTAAAGGGACCTTTCTTGCTTCCACTGTAAGGCGGCCAATATTGTTCTTTACTCTTGTTATAAGTGAAGCGGAGCAGGTTCGTAATTGTCTCTGTAGATCCATCGTTGGCCCATAAGTTCGGCCGGGCCGCGTATTTAGAAAGTGTACGTGCGTGTCGCGCAATGAGAAAGTGTACGTGCCGCGCGCACATTTTCAAAATGTACGTGCATGTCGCGCAATGAGAAAGTGTACGTGAGCCACGCGCATTTCTGAAAAGTGTACGTGCGCGTCGCTCAATGTAATCAGCATCAACATTTTGCGCACGAAATGCTATATAAAGTGTGCCCTTCTGTATATAGTTGTGTTTAATTTGCTATTCTTTTACAGGTATTTTGTCATCATATAACTAAAATCAATTGGATTTTTCGAAAACAGCATTTCGTATGTAACTTTTCATTTGTTTCGTTAGCGATTGAGTAGATACAAACCAAGCTGCCTCTTGTAATATTGGCTGGATTTTAAAGGAAATTTACAAGGAACACCGGATGGTTGATGACTCTACTAAACTAACCGTTTGCTCTGAATTGGGAAAATATAATTCTAGTCTAATCTAATCTAATCTAAATTAGTGTAAAAATTCAATAGCTACGTTTTTTTCGGCGTTTTTCAAAAAATCTAATTCTAGTCTAATCTAATCTAAATTAATGTAAAAATTCAATAGCTACGTTTTTCGAAAATTTGGCTAAATTACGATTAGAGTATGGTTCAAAATGCCCTCTTTTGTATTTCAACACGTGGTCAGTGCGGGAACAATCGTATGCATAAAGAACAGCGATACCGATAGCACTGTCAAGTGGCTCTCATTACTCCAATCTGGAGTCTCAGACCTATCTCAGAAAACATTGATTTTCAAATTCTTCAAAATATGCTATAATTTTTTCAATCGAAACTCGCGATTTTAAGTTAAGCACTGCTAAATTCTTCAAGACATCAGTGGTGCCAGCGGTCCTGTTTTGCCGTAAAACCCGTTACCAAATCCTGTGATCATGATCAACCGGTTTGAAACTACTTGAAAATAAACCAAATTCTTAAAATGAATATGCGCGAACTCGTGAAAATGAGCGAAAGCCGTGATATAAAAATTTTTCACAGTGGTCAGCCTCCTCTTAATGGGGTCTATTATTACTGTTTTTTATTAGGAGTGCTGCAATGAATTATTGTTCTTATAATGGATGGATCACTTTGAATTCTTTCAGTGTTGCAAGCATGTTACTGTAGAAATAAGAAGTGATATTAAGGATTATTGCTGAAATTGGGTGGGTGTGGGAAATTTGTTACAGTTAAATATTACTGATAAAATCTGTTTAATAATGTTATGGTGTACGTACAAATAATAATCGTGTGTGAAGCTGAATTCAAATTTTACAAAATTCTTCGATTTCACCAAATTTGACATTTTTCAATTTATATTAGGGGAGACCAAGGCATAACCCACCAACAATAACCCAACCAACCCATAAATATTTGTCCTCTATTATTTTGCTGAAAAGTTGAATATAGAGGGTTTCTGGATTACAGACTACAAATTTGAAATTCATTTTTCATGTGTCGTGCCTAATTCCCGAAATTTTTGCTCATTTGTGGAAACAGGCGAGCGTTTTGTTCATTTGTAGAAATGAGCAAAATCCCTTGCTGATTTTTAGAATTCGGCAAAAGTTTAAATTTAAGTTTAAAAACTGAAAATGAATTCGTTTTGGTCCCCCCTTACAAATCGAAGAACGCCCAAATTTGATCACAATTTGATCAAAATTTGCTGTCCATTTCTAGAATATGCAATTTAAAACTTTTGCCGAATTCTAAAACTCAGCAAGGGATTTAGCTCATTTCTACAAATGGGCAAGACGCTTGCCTATTTCTAGAAATGAGCAAAAATTTCGGGAATTAGGCACGACATATATAAACCGCTACGGTTTTAGTGACCTAGGAAATTAGCATCACATGAGTTGCTTGCCGTTGAAATAAAAACCCTAAAAGCCTACATAAAATTGAAAACATCATTTGTCATGTTAGCCGTATTATGTTTTCAATTTTAGCCTTAATATAGATACGAATTATCGATACTTTAATAAAATTAAAAAATAGTTTCTCTATGTATGAGCAATTCAGTTAAACTAATCCTAATCGCCATTCCTTATAGTAATAATGAACAATAGACAAAAAAAAGAGAGTAGTCTGGACTAGATAATAAATGTCATATTATCTAGTCCAGACTACTCTCTTCATACATAAGAATATATATATATATACTTATTTTTGCTAACACTGTGAGAAAGGGCCACTGCTGTAACACTGGGCGACGCGCACGTACATTTTCCAGAAATGCGCGTGGCTCACGTACACTTTCTCATTGCGCGACATTCACGTACATTTTGAAAATGTGCGCGTGGCTCACGTACACTTTCTCATTGCGCGACACGCACGTACATTTTCTAAATACGCGGCCGGGCAAGATGTTGTTCCTGACATGGGTGTTAACCGATATGATCTCAGTAGGTCCTGAATAGTCTTTGCCCAAGGCTTGCCAATCGACGCTTGTATGCCGTATTTAAGGTATTTGTTGAATCTTTCAATCTTCCCATTACTTTGAGGATAGACAGCTGATCGGTGATGACAGATGTAATTTTCTTTTAAATAACACTCAAACACGGAGGAGGTAAACTGAGGTCCGTTGTCGGTCAGGAGGCAAGCTGGATATCCCCAGCGGCTAAATAATTCAGTGAGCCACGTTGCGATTTTCTCCGTAGTGATCTTTGACGTCAACAATACCTCGGGAAAATTGCTGTAATGATCTATTAGTGTTACAATGTACCGATTTGTCGTTGGAGCGTTGCTAAACGGCCCCAAGATATCCAACCTTATCATGGGGATGGTAGATGCATTGAACTAGCTTGAGTTGGTAGTTTACCATTTGATTTATCGCTGTACTGGCACCCAATGCAGCTTCGTACAAACGCTTCTATTGTTTGATTAAATTTTGGCCACCAATAATGTTTCCTAAGCTTAAGCTTCATCCTTGTTATGCCCGGATGCCCACAGTGTGCTTTCTCCATGACAGCCGTGACCATTGTTCCAGGAAGTATTATTCTTTCGTGATTTCTGGTGAGGAAACCATCGTCCAACTTGATTTGCGATCTTATGCTGTAGTAAGGGTAGAGCGGATTGCCCTGCTTCACAGAAGGCCAGTGCCCGTTGCGGCAGTATTTCTTTTTTGTGGCCAACATTCTATCTTTGTTGGGCTCTGTTTGAATGTTCTTGAGACTTATGCCAATATCTTTGGCCTGCAGGATCATTATTTCCCTTGAATAATCATGGATGGCTTCTGTAGTTTCGGTGCGAAATAGCAGATCTTCTTTGGAGATGGTATTTGTTAGGATTTTGACAGAGCTGATCATTATCGTTGTCGTCAGGAAGCTGACAGTACCACATCGAGAAAGTGCGTCTGAAGCCTCATTCTGCAACCCTTTTACGATTTGAACGTTGAAATCGAAAGACGACAATCGAGCATTCCACCTTTGGAAATGTTGACAATTTATAATGCTCAAAATTACACAAATAAAAAACTAAAAAGGAGCCACTGCATAATTTTGCAGTTGTAGTGTGCATAATTGCATTATATACAAGAAGAGGAGTAAGCCACTAGAGTAGAGTTGTTCCGAGGCCTTTTAAACTGTCCTTGGGCTACGGGCCGGTCAATGCCACGGCCCCTAGCCTCTTTTTATTATATTGCTAATTATATTATTTTATTTTGGCTCTGTGTTTGGAAGTGTTTCATTTGTTATGGTCCTTGCGTATGTGATGTCTTCTAAGAATGTTTTGTGACATAGACAATAAGAAATGAGACATTTCATAAACTAATTTTGCCTGGACTTGATTGGGTTCTGACAAATGTTAACAATATTCCCAAATTCGGCAATGAACTGCAAAGAATAGCAGATTTAAGCATTGAAGAGGTATAGTCGATCGATTGGGTCTGACTAATTAATATGAATGTAATTGGCTAGTTAGCATTTTTAGAGCTGATTCTGATTCTGCAGCGCTACCCAAAGGCTCAGGGGAAAGATACAAGATAATAGAAGTTATGTTATATTGCAAACGCCTGTCTTAAAGTGGTAGTTTTTCAACTAATAGACAGTACAATATTAGGCAAGCGACGTTAATTTTTCCGAAAATGGCATGTCTAGGCATCAATCTGAAGGCCCGGGTCTTTTAACGGATCGGACCTCGGCGCTGAAAATCGAACCCGGGCCTTCTAACGGGTCGGGCCGGGCCTCCGGGCCTTGTATCGAGCCCCGGGCACAGTCAAGGTCGATGAAATAGGTCCGGGCACGGGCAAACCACTTAACGGCACAACTCTACACTAAAGGGCTTCTCTTGATGGCATTGCGTAACGGTGCTCAGCCTGTAGTAAGCGAAGTTGATGTACGCAACAGATCCTCAGGGCAGCAGCAGGCCCATCCGTGTTTGACCTTTAAGAGTTAGAGTTGATAAAATTCCAACAGATTCAATGATCGATTCTCGGTTAGCCTTCCGACACCACGGCAAAACATCGCATTGAAGCATTTGAGTCTGGAATCGTAGAACACGTTTAAATTCGCAACAGTTTTTCTTTATTCTGTGGAAGGGAGGTTCGTTGTCTCTTTTCAACGGCGAGATAACGCCCCTTTTAGGGGCCGACTTGTATTTGTTTTTACTTGAGCTATTTTTATTCAGCTGTTGAGAATCAACTCTAAATCAAGTGTTGCAACTTACTTCAAAAACAAACACTAAAGCATTTTGTTACTGCTGTGTGCAGTCCTCCAGTTTTGTTAGCTATTGCGATCAGCTTATATCTGATCTACTTTGTCAGTTCAGTTGATGATCGATTTTGTTACGAGACGGTCGGGTAATTGTTTATTATACATGAAATTTATTGTTACGCCACACAGAGTTGTATGCGGGCCGCGGGTACCCGCGGGTACCCGCGGGGCGGGGCGGGGCGGGCCGAATTTTACTACCCGCGCGGGCCGCGCGGGCCGATGCGGGCCGATTTTGGCTACTTTCCTGGGCTAATTTTGCTTTCTAGATATTTCATACATACCAAATCATATACAAAAGGAGGCAATATTTCAGAATTTTAAACATTACTTGACTTCGTTATGCCATTCGATACCTTCAGCATGCACTACATACTCAGTTAGCATTATCAGCATATCGAGTAATAACCTGTAGCTGTTGAGTAAAACAT
>JASAND010011303.1:0-69668 GCA_030248195.1 Trissonchulus latispiculum
CTATAAAAACTATTTTATGGTTTAAAAGTATTTTCACTTTAAAAGCTTCAAAAGCTTATTGAGTTTATTCTCTACAGTTCACCCTTTACAGCTCATGAGTACATACACGCTTTAAGCTAGCAATTCAAAGGAAAGCTAATGTGAATTGTTAATGATTTATTTGTTTATGTTCATTCTGGAGAAGGCATCATTCAAATTCTCACGCTTTCGCTTTATGAAAGTGGCAGTTGTGATAGACTTGTCGTATCGTCGCAACATTGCCTGAACCGTATGCAAGGGAACATTGTGTGTAGATTTTTCAGAGCACTTTCTGAAAGAAACAAAGATCCTCTAAGACTTGAATAAAAATAATTGCGGCAAAGCATATTAAAATTTCGCTCTGTTTCAAGCTAAGTGTTCACGTGAAGCAACAGCAAAAGGCTGCACTAATCCGAATAAAAGGTTGTTTATGGACAGGGTAGTAAGCTCCGTGCCGTAAGACCCGGTGAAAAACGTTTGGGCCCGGCCCGCAGCCAGATGACATGCGATATCCGTTCTCGCTATCAACTGTATTCTCACTATCCCAAGAATACATACAAACTGAGGCAGCGTTCGATAACTTCACCAAACATTAACGTTAACGTTTTTCTAGGAATTCTCCTTAAATTTAACTACAGAATTCCCATTTAGAAAGCTATCAGATGGTTTGCTGACTCTAAGAGTGAAATAATCGGGTGTACACTAATACATACGAAGTTTTTACAGAAACATCGCATTTCACTGACAATTAAACAAAGACATCAAGCTATATTTTAGACAATGCAGCAGTATTTGGGGTCTGGACTTGTAGGATGAACCCGGTGTTGAAAGTGGGTGTCGATCCTAGACTGTTGTGAACCCTGAATGTGGTTGTGGACCCTAAACGTTTCAATCGAAACTATCCTAAAACTGCTTTTATACTAGGAAGCACGTTATGTTTCAAATAAAATCTTGTTCCAGCTATAGTCCTACTTTTCTAAATAAAGGGAAAATTCTAGTTCAGTTACAAAATGCTGCATTATTACTATTATATAACTAAAATATAGATTTAACAGTCAATACTTTGCATCAAATTTCCATTCTGTCTGCGGCTCTATCACATGAATCCGATATCCGTAGTTTTCCGCCATGTCGCTATAATCTTCCATTTCCCAATATTCCGTATTTGTATTGTCGATTATTAGAGGGCTTACATGCTCTGAAACGAAAAATTCGTAATTTATAAGAAGAAAAAGGTAAATTACATGGTATAAACCGTCAAAGTAACAAAAACTATGGTCTTAGGCGCCATCTGGATGTTCTTGCTGCGAGGGTTGATTTTGGGAAGGAACCGAATACGCTGCGCGGTACTTCAATCTGTGCCCTACTCCTATAACCAGCATCAGCAGAAAATGCAGAGCTGCCAGTTTACAACAGGAACTGGATTTGTTTGGGTTGAATACCAAACCGAAGCTCGGAATTTGTATAATTTTAAGGGCTATAGGGACTGCTGACACTTTCAGCTGGGTTTATTGTCTTCATCTAAAACAAGACAGACACCAGAAACGGAGACAGGCCCGTAGGACCTACAATTTAGGCCAATATAAAAAAATCACTAAATGATGATATAACAGTTGAGACCCCTTAATAGGAACAATTCAAGTTGTGGTCTATAAACGGGGCAGAAAATTTTCTTTACTTGTCAGGCTTCTCTCAGTCCGATTTTTATTCCATCCATGAGCTTCTTCCAATTGGCTTGGATCAAAGCGATAAGCAGATTTTCTTTGGAAAAAATCATCAGTACTCAGAATGGATCCCTGATGTTGTAAAGCTCGTGCAAGCGTTGTTTTACCACTACCCGGAAGACCTCGCATTAAAATAATTACCCGTTTACCTAAAATCAGCAAACATGAAATAAGTATTTTTAATGCTCACAGGCTCACAGGATGCAGTGCACACGCCATATTTATACTAGTTTCTTAGTAGGCAACATTTTTGATTGTCATAAAGTATAATTTACTAAGTCTCATAGAGTCAGACATCACACAAGTTGTTAAAGTTTACAGTGTTCTTTAAACACACCATGTGCACTCTCGAGCGTTTTGAATAATATTTATATAAATCAACATTCTCCTCCAGGTCAGTAAATGTAATATTCTGCAACTTTTAAATTTTAAAGGCGACTTAAAAATCAATTCAGCGATGTAGATTTAAAGACATTCCTCGTTTGGATTTGCACACTTCAAAACGTTAATCACGGGTTAGATTAACTTTTAAACAGACACTGATGCAGTCCCCAAAATTTGATAACGTATATATAATGGCAAGAGTGCATAATTACATTATATATAAGAAGAATTAATATGATACATGTGTATGTCTTCTATAATATAAGTAATTTATTACTGACTCTTGATAATGGCCTATGTTCTTGATTCAAATTATATTTAACTTTTCGTATGTGTCAGTCGTGGCAAATTTTGGTATAGATTATACAACGTGAAAGCAACATGATGACATAGGAAACAATAAATTTCAGCAAAACTAATTCGAATCTGAATTTTTAGCACTTCAGTCTTACCATTATGAATATCATTAACGGCACTTTTAACTGAATAGCAGTCAGCAGGCACTAGTTCCAGGCTACGACAGCGGTGATCTGTCATGCTAACATGTGATAAGAGGCTGATAGCTGGGACTGAAAATGACAAAAGCAATTTTGTGAATTACTGAAGCGTTGCTTACATCGAACCAGTCCTGTCAAAAAGAACTGTCAAAACAATCTACACAGTGCGAAATTCAGTTGATACTGTTTTTGTTGAAATAATTTCTGCTCCCTGTTAGAAGAAAAGTGCCATGGTAACGAACGAATGTAGATAGCTGATAGCTGAGTTATACTCCAGGCTGGTCCTAGTCTGAAAGCAAAATGGTTAGCTTGGTCTTAGTGTTAGCATAAACGTCATCCAGAAAATCAGTTCATATTCTGCTGAGTAGGAGAACCACAAGTCCTGTTTTGCTGAGAACTTGCAAAAATAAGAAATTCAGCTCATGGCGCTTAACGTGGAGCAGTGAAACAGCTAATTATACCAACAGTGCTAATTGCACTATATATAAGAAGACACAGTAAACAGTAAAAATGTACGTATGCGATAGGTTGCAGGATTAGCAACTCGATTAAGAACCGTGTCAAAAATAAAGTTGTGTAAAGTGTAAACGATTGAATTTACGATTTTCAAACGTTTGCTTTCAATATTACACTATTTCTAAACGTTTTTATGGGATTGTTTTTGTTACGAGGGTTATAGGTTCCGCCTGCAATATGTCTATGTTAAGTTTAGCACGCTTTGGAGAATACATAAAAAGTTAAGGATATGGTGTTTGGTGCACTGTAACACAAGCGTAAGTTGTAGCACTGCCAGCAGTACTCCCAGAGTTAAATGCACACTATAGCAGGCGAGTGCCCCTTCACGAGGGCTTCGCCTGCCAGTGAGCTCACAAACTTCTGTGAGCGCAACAAGCAGTGTTACGACTGGCTTGTAATGGCTCAAAAAATCGAAGACATTTCGACTTCTGTATGTCATGCCTTTAAAGACTTACATATCTTCTGAAATTTCAGTCGTTTATATACTATCCAACCTAATTTGCATATTTATGTTCGTGAAAAGTATTGAGAAATGGGAGAAATTCTTGATGAGTGAAGTCTGTTGTGTTGGCTGCCAGCAGTCAAGCTGCATACTCCGGCAGGAGAGCAGCGAAAGCTGGCCGTGCAGGTGTACTACGCATTCAATTGTATACGCACGCGGTTGTATCAAGTTGTTCCCGGGCCGTGTAACGGGCTCCGGGCCAGGGCCGGGCATGGGCCCGGACCCGTTAAAATTTTTAGGGCCCGCTACAAGGCCCAGGCCCGGTCACCGGGCCAAAAATAGGTTTTTCAAAAGCAAAATTGCTTTCTGAAGCCTCATCGGAGTATTATTTTATTACTACCGGGACAATTTAAAATTCCGCATATGTTTCCAAAATTCTCTCACGATTTTTCCCTACTTAAAGTATCTAGTCTGCGTCCCCACTATCGAACGATAGCCTTATCGGTGCACTTTAAAGTTTACTACAATGGTCCAATTTATCTTATGGAGCAAACGTTGAAATCATTTCATTAGCATAAGGGCTCTTTGAACTGAGACAAGCTATCGATTTTTGAGTTAGTCGTGGACTATTAGTAAATAAATGAAAAGTAGATGTCCTCCTCAAAAAGATCGAAAATGGTTTCAATTAAAATCGACAATGTTAATTTTCAAGTTATTGGTATTTAGCAAATGTGGAAGGAGACAGCGTAACTATGTATATATGTAACCATAATAAATGCAGTGTTATTCCTAAAATCACATATTATATACTTAGAATTGTATACAGACGACAAACTACGTTTTAGACCTTGTAGCGGGCCGCCGAGCCCGGGCCCCGGGCCGTGTAGTGGAGCCCGGCCCAGTTGTCCTCGTAGGCCCGGGCCCGGCTCGGAGAATTTCTTATCGGAACAACCCTAGTATCATGATTTGGTTACACTGAGTCATGTTGCAAGAAGGACTTAAGGCTTCCTAAAATTCTAGATTGACGTAGCAATCCGATGCTATGACTTCGAGCTTGGACTGGGATTATACTGGGAGTAAGGTAGGAGTGACTCAGCTAAATATTACAGAGAAGTATATCGTTCAGTATAACTGACAGCGCTCGGTCGATGAAAGAAATACAAGATGTACAAAAAAGTGTAAAGACATAAAAAGGTAAACAAAACCAAAACACGTAGAAAAGCAAGAATTAAGTATGTCTAAAGCAGACTTGGAGTAGGCTCGGTGTTTACTCAGTGTTTACTTAGTGTTTACTTGGTGTTTACTCAGAGTGACTCGGAGCATGAAATTAGATATTACAAAGCATAGAAGGTTTTTTTCGAAAATTTGAAACAGGAAAGGATACAAATTAAATAGAAAACTCATACAAGGGCAGGCTCGGAGTAGGCCCAGGGATAGTTAGGACTGACTCAAGTACAAAAGCTGGGATAGTTTCGTTCGAAAAGTAACAAGTTAAGCTCATGGATGGCAGTTTACAATATTAAAAAATTTTGGTGTATGCACGGAGTAAGACAGGAGTGATCAGACATGTGCAGGAGGAGAAATTCTGGGGGGGGGGGTGAGCCGTGTTTTTTTGCCCAAGTAACCGGAAAAATCCGGATTCTGGGAGGGGGGAGGTGAGGGACCTCTCTGGGGGTGGGGTTAAACCCCACCCAACCCCCCCCCAGCACAGGTATGGGAGTGACTCGATCACCCAAAAACATAGGGATGACTGGGGGATATGACTCGTAGTATGGCAGAGAGTTACTAGGTGTATGACTGGGTGTTTGTGTGGGCGTACAGGATACATGAAAGAAACAAGTAGTATGACTGGGAGTATGACTGGCAGTATATGTGGGCGTACTAGTAGTGGGCTAGAGGTACTAGAGGTAGGATTTAAAAAACTATATAAACGGTGAAAATTTCTATATCGCGTCAGTCTGGCTTGTTCTGTCGTCGCGAGTGGTCGGAGGAGCTCTGAAGTAATTAAACTCTGGAAGATACAAGGAAATACGATGAAAAGCTTTGTCTGTGAATTCTGTCAGAAAATGTTTACCCGGAGGTATAATCACACTAGACGATGTTAAGGAGAAGCGCGACGGGGAAAAGGCAACCTGTGAGAAATGTGGAAAGAGTTACAGTCAAGAAGACACTATAAAACCGATATATGCAAGCCCGTGCAAGAACCTGCTGCGTATCCATACCAGCGTTGTACAAGTAAATTTATACAACTCTTTTGCACTTTTCCTATGTAAAGACTGTGCATATAAATCAGATAATCAGAACTGAGTTATACGAACGCTGCACGCTGGGAAGCCGGTCCGTTATCTAAATTGCTGTAGCATACAGATTCCTGCATGCCACAGCAGTGTGTACAGCAGAGCTCCAACCTAGACAGCTCTGCTGCACACCAAACATTAGGCCTCCCAGGCATGGCAAGCAGTAATGTTGCTGCCACTTCATGTTGAAATTTGTCTAAACTTAGCTGTCAGCTGCAACATAAATGAGTAAGGTTTCATCAATTAATGAGAGGTTGAATCGTTGTATAAGTACTTTACAACACACCTTAGCGTTGTTCACTAATTTCTACTGCGTACGTCGTATGGGAAGCCCTCGTGCGTGGCACTCGTGCCCACACTCGGAGCTTCCCACACGGCGTGCGTATAAATCAGTGAATGCACGCTAAGGTGTGCTATAAAGTATACTTAAAACACAAAAGGGATTAGATGGTCGCATGGGAGTACATGCTAATTTCTATAAAGTACTTATGCAAAGAAAATGACCCCGGTTACTGCTCCTTAAAGAAGATCCGCCAGAGACCTCAGAAGACTACCTGGATCAACAACCTGGACCGATTAGAAACATTTATATTCGAAATTGGGATAAAATCAGGACTAAGTACAATCTGGGTCCAGGAATCTAATTTACCTACAACTTTCGTTTGGAAGACAGGAGGGAATCTTACCTTAAGAAACTCCTTTACTCCGTTTGCGATTGTCAATTCTACTCCATCAAAATTAACTTCTCATTCGGGTTCATTCTGCAAAATGTTTCGGATCACGAGTTAGTATATACCCTATACTACTTTCGTTTACTTTCACTTCGAAAACTATAGTTGTCTGTCTTAGCTAGTGCTTTGTCATGCAGGAGTTGTGGTCGGGGGTTTCCCCCCGCTCATACCTACAATCTCCCCAATCCAATAAACATTTTTGGACTCCTTCTGCCCCGGGAAACTTTGGGAAAATGTTGGAGGCACTGTAGGGCACGTTTTGAGTTTTTTACACCTAAATGTTTTCATCCCCCTACCCCCTTGGGCTCCGGATCTTCAACATTTGGGGGGAAACTGAGTTGAATGTGACCTAGATCTAGCGAGACCTAAAAAATCCAAGCCTGGGAAAACATGAAAATATGTACGTATAAGCCAAAATTACAAATCAAAATGGAGGTCTTAGAAAAATTTCTTAAATGTTAAAAATTCTTACTGAGTTGGTACAAAAGACACCAGGATTCATTTTTGAACACTAGAAAAAATCTCAGATGGAGAGGGGGTCCAAAAATTTTCTACTTTTTAGACTCAAAAATTTTTTGAAAATGGGGTCTTTAGAAATAGATTACAAATGACCATACACTAAAACTTTGACTGGCGTTAATACATGTGGGGTAGCCTATTCTAACGCAATTTAAGCAAAATTTTAAAAATTCTAGCAGGGAGGGAACCTGAAATAAGTTCACAATTTAAACCCCTAAATTATAATTATTTTTATGGCTTAATTTAAAGCAGCCCTGGGAGGCAGCCAGGTAGACTTTGCTGCTAACTATATAATTTACTTAAATTATAAAATTACCTAGCCTGAAGTTTGATTGTTCACGTGTTCGCCAAAAGGTGATCCTTCCAAATTTGGGTAATTCTCAGCCTATCTACGACTAAAACTACGGTCGTACAACGTGTTACAACTGTTGATTCCAAGGAGGTATTTTTGACAAAACGTGCGATTTTTAAATTTTTAGTTTTGACCCCCACCCAAGTAGATTTCCATTTTTTAGCGATTTGGCTATTTCGCTCACTACTACGTATAAATCCACGAACGTTGAGCATTAAACAACGCTAAACTATTGGCGACTGACCAGATGTTTTCCTATTTTTCGCCAGACTTCGTGATCTTTCACTTTTCTGACCGTGGGCTTTTTTGAGTTTTTTATGAGGCTTCTAATTTTGGTTTTTTGGTACGGACGGTTAGAGCGAAACTCATAGATTAATTCAGCTTTTTATTTCACGCGATTCTAATATATTGTTCGAAAGCTTTGCCCAAATTTGATATCTTTCGTGTATGTATGTATGCCTCTTTAATAACTGAACTTTCACTTTATTAATTGAAGTCTTCGAATGTTTGATTTAGAGTAAGTATCTACGGCCTCATATCAAGGCAAGCTAGAATGTACAAGCTATTTTTCTATATTCTTTTCTACGAGTTTTCTAGTTTTTCTTCTTTGTCGGACCACTTGCCTTTTGCGACCTATATTTCGGCGCAACAACCTTTGGTACAACATCGCGAACACTGGTACAATTGCATTGGATTTATTTTTAATTACGCGCCTAAGTTATCACAGTAGCGATTCTTTTCTGAGAAATATGGCTGACACCAAAACTTACCTTGCGTTTTTTAAAAGCTTGAGCCCTTACAATGGTAGAGATATTACCTTCACCTGGAGTTTTGAGGCAAGTGTCCAACGAATTCTATTCCAGATGTTAACAAGCGAGCTCTTCTTCTTGCAAAGTTTGAGGAAACTATTCATTATAGATTTTCTTCTGTTGAAATCCCAAGCACCTACGAAGAAATGGTCACTCGTTTAAAGGCTTTTTACGAACCTGTTGCGTGAACAGCGACTGAACATTCCCGACGTTTTTTGTTTGTGTTCAGAAGGAAAATGAAAAGGTACAAGATCTTGCCGCTGACTTGGAAAACATTTCTAAAAAGCTTTTCCGAATGACGCTAATAACGTTAGGTCTACGAATATTTTTGATCAACTACGAAAAGGTCCCCGTTCTGAACTAAAAACGCTGACTGTACCCCTCTTAATTGGTTTAGAAAATTTGAAACAAACTATGGAGAAATTGCACAAAATTGTGATCCAGCTTTCAAGGTTGGAGGAAGAACAAGAATCGGATTTGTCAACCGCCCCTTCCACTTCTAAAACAGGATTCAAATCGAAAGCTGAAGTCAGTGCATCTCTTACCCCTGTACCCATTTTTTACTTAAAATCACTATGTTTTGCTAAAAAGTGGCCAAAAAACGTTGTTTCTGCTAAAATAGTTGTTTTTCGTTAAAATCCGCAAAAATCGAATCAAAATTGCTTTCAAAGGTACTCATAAGAAAAAGTGCTGCCATAAGGGTATGCATTAACAGAGAGTCGGGTCCTGGGGGTTGTACCTTGAACTAAAATTTTTACGGGGGCGTGTACCTCAAAAATAATTACTAAAATTTTTCAAAAAATGAACGCTAATTTTATAAATTGCAACAAAGTCTTCAATTTCTAGAAAAAATGTAAAAATTGTGGTTGATTTTAACGAAAAGCTAAAAAGTTTAACTAAAAATTCCAGCGAAGCCGGAAATTTTTTGAAAGTTTAGTGTAAAAACTAATTTTTGCGGCCATTTCTACCTACCGCTTGGTTATTTTTTCCGACGGCGGTAGGGTATGTCCGACGGCCGTAGGGCTTGCACCTTGTCCAGGTTGGGAGGGGGCTTGGATCCCCGGACCCCCCCGCGTTAAGCTATTCATAAGGGGTGCCAAAATTTGCTTACACAAGGGTCAGTGAAATTTGACTTCCAGTTCAGGTATACGCCCGGATTAAAGATAGTTGACTCTTTCACTTACTTTGGCCCCAGCATTAGCGGCTCGCAAGGTATCTGTTACTAGCGACATTGGAAACCGCATAGGAAAAGCCTCCCAAACCTTGCACAAGCTTTAAAAACATGTGTTTGCAAGGACCTATCGATCCATCAAACCTAAGATGAAAGTGTTCAATTCTGCTGTCATACCTATCCTTCTGTACGCTTCAGAGTCCAGGTCCTGCAACAAAGGAGACCTCTCCAAATTGGGTGTTTTTCAAATGCATGTCCTGCGCTCTATTCTGGGAATAACTTTGCGAGACTGAGTGAAGAATGCCGACATCTGCGCAAGGGGCTGCGACCAGCCAACAACCGAAGCTGTTATCCTACGCCGGCGTTTGCGGTGGCTTGGCCTTGTCGCCCGGATGCCAAATGACCGCCTGTGAAAAGCCATCTGACGAGATCCAAAACCAGCTGATTGGCGACGTTTTATAAATGCTGCCAAACGTACCTGGGACACTCCTGTTGTAAAAGATCTTGATTGGCTAAGGACTACATATGGCTCGGTGGTTGGGAGTAAAGCCCGGTTCACACTGCACATGGTTTAAGGTTTAAGGTTTAAGGTTAAACATGTTTATTTGTGCTGAAGCGTTCACATTGGAAGGTTTAAGGTTTAAGGTTTAAGGTTTTAGGTTTAAGGTTTAAGGTTTAAGAAAGCCGAGTTAAAATATTTTAATTTTGTATTTAGGTTTAAGCTTCCTACGTCTTATATATAGAAGATTTATTTAATAGTTTTCGTTATATATATTGTAGAATCCCTTACGTGTGCACAGAACTAAAAAATTTTAAAATCCATAAAGATTTGAATGCACACTGTTTGCTACAAGAAACCACGTGATATTCAGACATTCCTTAAACCTTGTTTAAACCTTAAATCTTAAACCTTAAACCCTAAACCTAAAACCTTAAACCTTAAACCTATTGCAGTGTGAACCGGGCTTAACTCCTCGACGAGCATGATTGAAGATGTGGCTACACATCGGGCTCAGTGGAGGCGTATTGTTTGGGGACACGTCACCGCGGGTGCTGATCCTGTTCTCCGGCGTTGTTAGGTAAGTCAAATAAGTAAAATTATGAAACGATTAACTGGGAACAACCCTGCCTAGCTCCATCCTTTATTCCTCGACTTATATGTAGCTGCATTACAGAATGTTTAATAAAATTTAAACGTGATTCATGAATTCTGTCATCTTCAGACAAAGCTCAAAAGAAATCAGCACTTTGCATTCCCAATTTATAATCTTTAATATTCTGCATACATTGAAATCCTATTTTATAGGTAGAAACCTATAAAATAGGATTTCAATGTATGCAGTTCTGACTTGAAATGATGACCTAAAATTTTTCAAATTTAATGGCAGAACTCAGAATAGCAAGCACGGTGTCCTCCTAAGCAAGAAAGCCAAAAATTCCCAAGTTCTAACAGTCCCAAGCTCATCAGAAAATAATAGCAACACAAGTCAAACAAGATTTATTATTACAACTGATACCCAATCTATGTAGCTAGTTTCATACTATCCAAAACATCATTCAGCCGCTTCATTGCATTTAGATCGATTAAATTAAGGCTTCCAAGGCTTTATTAGTGCTTGGTTCAGCCACAGGAGTACTGAAAACCACTGCAACATCTGTAGCCGCAGAACTTGGCACAGCATGGTGCTAATTGGAAGCCTCGTTTGGCAAGTTCTCCCATGCTGCTTCGATCTAGTAGCAATAAACCAGCATTTGCGACTGATAACTGTCCGAGTATGAAAAACGTAATCAATAAGCAGCACAATTTTGATAGCGGCAAAGTTGACATTGTAGATGCTGCAAATTTACAATAGTTGAAATGTGCTTCACTGTAATGTAGTAAACTATACCTGGAATACGAAAACGTTGCATTTGATATAAACTACAGCTATTTACAGCTACAGAGAAAGATCTTGCAAAACATGCAGAGGATTGTATTATGATCTGGCACCTCAAGCGCCATGTACGGAGTGGACCACGTTAATACGTTATATCCAACGGGATTCTTTAATGAAGGGAAAAAGCAGAGCGTTCACAGATTTGAGTGTGACAGTTTACACTTGGGACATTAACCATCAATGAACAGCTGCACGTTAACAACCTGTGTAGTGGAAAGTTTCTGGTTTTCAACTGTTGCCATCAAGACAACATTATAAAAAGACAGATTGTAATTGGCTTAATCTAAGCCACACCAGGTAGGTAGTCTTTAACGGTTGGCATTTCTCAGAGGGGCGAAACAAAGGTTCATTTTTCAAACGATGGCATGTTTTTCCCAAGAACAGAGAAGGAGAACGTGCCATTAACGACATGTGCCCGATGGGTTGAAGTAGCTGGCAATCTCATCAACTAAAAGGGTCAATAAAACATTTTGATTCATGTCAGTTTATTTGAAAAGAAACCATAAATTGGATATATAATTCTCATCTTACAAATAAAAAGGTCATATGTTGCTTACAGTTACACCTATCTTTTTTCTGATTAGAACGTGGATAATAAAAATAATAAACTTGTAAAGCGAAATGATGGAGGTTGAGAAGCAAGTTGGACACTTTTAATCTTTGAGTTAGCCAATGTATTTGGAATTGAACTGAATTCGTTGAGTAAGACATTACTATTCTCAATGGCTGACACGATCAAGTACAGAACACGCATGGGCAATGCCTGCACAACCCCTGCGCATGTGCAGGCTAGGAAGAATTTACCCCCGCGCAGTGCGCAGCAAAAATTTTGCCCCCGCGCAGCAATCTTTCTACACGTTTACATTTTGACGTTTTACACGTTTTACATTTGTGTTTACCCTTTTTTACGTCTTAGAATCAGCACTTGTGCATTAGAAATAAATATAATGGTTTTTGCAATGAACGTTTAGCAAAAATTTGTACTTTGCCCGACTTTGACGGCTTGTAACTTTTTCTGGGTGCATCGGGGACCCTTCGATGACGATTATGAAATGTAGAGCAATTAATTCTCTATCGATATGTGGCACTCCCATTTCTCTAGGTGGTCTCAGTAAAAAACGGCAGCCAAAAAGGTAAAACTGGTCATTCTCAACCGCTTTCCCTGAGAAGTCTTGGGCAGTAAAGGCTTAATGTTTCCCAGCTGGATCTGTTTCTAATACTTTGTACACTGATTTTTGCCAAACCATAAGGTTGCAAAACTGTCCCCCACTATCAGTTTGGTTAAAATGCCAACTGTATGCCCGACGCAAATATTTGATTGTTTCCACCAAGGCTTTTTCCAGCTCTATAAGGGCTCCATCAAATCAAACCCCCACTGCTTTCTCAACTGTCAAAATTATTTGTCATTGCTTCGGCTGTTGACAACTAATTATATATAACTTGGTTACCTAATAAAGCGAGTTGAATTTTGGGATGAAATATAACTGCATTCTTAAAATTCCCTTGCTATATTAAATCTTTCCGTCAAAGGGGCTTGAAAGATGTGTGACAAAAACACAGGTTTGTAAAAACCATAGTCGACACATATAGTGAAAGTTAAAATTTGACCCCCCGCGCAGTGAGGTCGAAGTCTGTGCAGGCTAGAGCCAAGTTCATTGCCCATGTATGGTACAGAAGTGATAAATAAATAAATTTCTATTGTAGGGTTATTATAGGGTATATTGTTGGTACATACAAGTAAGTCTTAATGCTTAATTTGTCAGACTTAACAGACCAATAATTATTTTTCTATCTTGTTATCCGCAAAGTTTACGCATTCTAATTTTCTCATGCAGTATTACCTATTATGCCAAACACTTTAACCATGTGGGTGTTGGGAGTAGTCCCACAATTTTCAATTCTTTTTCTTTATTTGGTTTCAAGTCTATCCCGTTATCCTCCCGCCCAAATGCTAAAACTTGATGAATAGAGATTTTGCCAAGAATGTCACAAGATCACCAAGAAACCACTGCTTCCCACGGCTAATTATGCATGGGTGTTTCTAACCGAATGTTCGAACTAAGCAAGAGTATGGCTACTTATGATTTGAACATTGAATACCTACATAACGATAATTCTAGCAAAATTGTTGAAGGACATGCTCATATATTGTACCGTGTCAGCCTTGTGTCCACTACAGTTGACCGCTCGTCAAGCTCTGACACTGACTCCCATTGATACGCTAGTAAGTTTTTCACTGATCCCTGCTACCGGATCTCTCTCTCTCTCTCTCTCTCTCTCTCGGTTGTCTAAGACAACCGCATCATAGTCGGACCCGTCCGGCTGTAGATGCTTCGACGGCAGAGGAAGATGCCCATGAAAGCGTATACGGACTATGACAACCCCTGAGGGAGAGAGGGAGGGAGTGCCATTGAAGGATTATGTTGAGATGGGATTACCAGAGATTACGGGAAGTAGGAGGCGAACTGACAGGTTCAAAACTCAAACCTGTTTTCATACGACGATACGCTTACAATACCAGTTTGATTTCGATTTAGTCGATAATTAAGATGTACAGGAATGCTTTCTTTTGTTATATATCAGAGTAAGTTTGGACTCTTGAAGAATACAACGCTGAATAAATTATAACCATTAAACAGAGTCAAAAATCTCAGAAAGTAAACAGTTGAAAGACTAATAATTTCAGAAAGTGTTAGCCCTTTAATGGGCGCTGCCTTGACTTTTTTCATGCACTTGGCAGCTACTGCTTGAAACGTTTTTCAGGAAAGTTGGCAACTCTCACTTGACGTATGACACTTTCAGAATAAATGATGTCTTCAAAGTTATGGCTACTTAAACTCGGAGCAGCTGATGAAAATCCACAGATTTGCATAACTAACACAATTTCTCCTTCACCTCATGCCAGAATGATCCAATTTGAAAAGCCCGCTCATGCAATATATTAGAGTGATTCAGTAACCCATATTAGAGTGATTCAGTAACCCTTATTTTGGCATTTGAAAATTTCACCAAATCATAAAATGATTTTACATATTGACTCATTCGTGCAAGGTCAGCCAACAGCATCCACTTCAAGTTTCTGTGGAATTTCACTTCCCGTTTCTCTGTTTATCGGTTGTGGTTAAGTGCGGGGTCCGTTTCAAACGTTGAGGTTCTTTGAAGAACCAAGGATTCAGTTTCCTAATAATTCAGTTTTATAATAAGAGGAAAAGAAACATACCTTCCGGATTCGTTCTAATCCCACCTCATCTGCGATAGAAGCTCGGAGTGGCGAAAAATGCTGTTCCTTTATGCTCACTATGATTGAGCGAGTACTGAACGTCTTACGACTACGAGTTACTATAGGGGCCCACGGGCGTTGTTTTCGGATCTGCAAAATTTAGATATTATTTTTGTAATCCAAAGAGTCTACCCGTCAAAAAGAACTGCCGGTGGGCGACTTTTGGAAACAAGTTTACGGTTTTAGTTTTGACAACTTTCGATAAATTCACTAAATTTATCTGCACAGCAGACTCCTCAACCAATGACAGTTTTCCGCCGAGTAATCCAAAGAAAATGTCATTGACTCTGAACCAGGAAATGTAGCTTTAGCTTAATCACTTCAGAAATTTATGATTTTGTAATTCGTGACAGAGTCATTTGATAACCACACAATGCCCGAAAAAATGCCCATGGGCGTTTCATCGGATGAGCCACGGTGGCATTATGAGGTGGCGAGGGTTTAGAAATGTTTTATCAAATTGTATTCAGCTGCAAAGTTCCATCATATCATATCATATCATATCATATCATATCATATCATCCAGTGGGTGGGATGGATGTTTGATTAGCTTGCCTTGAAAATTTTAACACTACCATAAGATATGACGTGTACTCCGTCAAAATGAATTAAGACAAACAAAGGAAAACCAAAGAAAAACATTCCGGCCCCTTTCAAACACAGAGGTTGTACTAATGCAGTATGCAGAACACAACGTTCAGCATTAGTTTTTCTGTGTGGGCAAAATGTAATGCTAAACAACCAGATTCTATGTAAATAGTCCTGACTCCAGGAACAACAATCTTTGCTGAATCTATAATGTTGAGCTTTACCAAACTCCAACAGAGTGAGAATAAGAAATTTTGTAACTGCATGAAATATTCATCTGTTTTTCCAAAACAGCGTAAACCTGACTAACTGTTTTCCACTGTATTCCGTTCGACCATCGGGGCAAACACGAAAAATCACTAATTAAATTATGAAAGAAGGACGCTTACTGTATGATTCTTATCTGAAAGCTTCGTTTACACTTTTGAGTATTCAAATTGTACTATGTAATAGACATTTGGTATGCCTAAAATCATCCTCTACCAATCGTAAAGACCAAGTATATAAGTATGTACCTACTGAAAGTATTTCATTCGATCCTGTAGGAATAAAGCACGGAATGTGAATAGATTAAGTATATGTAGAACTCTTAACGGGAACAGAACACCGATACCGAAATTGGTAAATCAGCTGTGTGTTTGCAGTTTCAGCAAGGCAAATTAGTATATTAGCTTGCTGTTCTTCGGCAGGGTAGAAAATGGACAGAAAACTGAACGCAGTGATTGGCGCCCGACTGGAGCTGCATTCAAGCAAGCACTTGCAAGCAACATGTAATTTTGGTAGACGATTAGTGACTTGACAT
Source organism: Trissonchulus latispiculum (assembly GCA_030248195.1). Lineage (NCBI taxonomy): Eukaryota > Metazoa > Nematoda > Enoplea > Enoplida > Ironidae > Trissonchulus > Trissonchulus latispiculum. The sequence goes on from JASAND010011303.1 coordinate 16,068, forward strand.
TTTACTGGTTATATTCATAACACCTCCGTGCCTTAGAACGATTAGAAGGCCGGTTTCGGAGGTTCAACCAACCGACAACACCGGTCGAAAAAATTTTACTGATGAAACAACAGCAGCAAAAATGTGCTCACTACTCAGTCAGTGTAACTCATGTGCACAAATGTGTAACTTATAATAATGCAGTCATGTCGTGCACAATTTGAGGCATGAAACTACAACTAGCTAAAAAGGATCTTAGATTTATGTATTATACATTAAGTTTATCTTTTTGGCTACAAATCCCGCAGTTATCAGCAGCAGATAATGCAGTGTTAGCATTCACCATATACTATGTTGACAATGCACAGAGCTCAAAGGTTAGGTTTGAGCTAACGAGCCAGACTTCTAAAACCAACTACCTCCTTTCATTAGGGTTGCTGAGATACAAGAACTTAAAGAAAACTGATGTCCACAAACGAACTTTTTAAGGCGAGTATAACTAGGTATTTGTATAGCATTGGGTATGCAAAAAGTTTCTAACCAAAGCTGGATAATTTTAATGAATATTAGCCTTGATAAAAGATCAGATACGGGCCTGCGAAAATGTATGCTCAGAATTAGATTGTTCACCAACTTACGACAAGACTTAAGCAGATGAGACCTTTCACTTTATTGGAGCTTTATTCACACTATAAGCATTAAAGTTTGTCAATGAACACACTAGGCCGTGAGCAGTTTAGAAGAGAAATTAAATCGTCTTGACGTAGAATTAGATTTCCTGGACATCACAGATTTTGTGCCGAAGTTTGTCGACAAGCGTTACTAAACACATCCAAAGAAGATTTTGCAGAGATGCGTGCACTAATATAAAAAGTGCCACCAGGGCGATCCTCGGGCGGATCGCCGTGCGTACATCAGACTCAAGAAAACCTCACCCACAAATCAATACCAGCTCGAAGTGGTACTGTGGGTGGGTACGCTCACTCGCTGGCTGTTTACGTACTCAAGGGGGGCGCGTGCATTACAGGGAACGGTTCTGCTGAATTCATTCCCCAACAAATACTGTTTCAAACCTTCGGGAAAGGTAGTTGATGTTAAATAAATGTGCTAAATGTGAAGAATACAGTGCTTGGCTTGCGACGTAGCCAACAGGGGGATAAATTGACATTTTCAAAACGGTGTCATTCGTTAACGGCTGAATAAAATTTGTTGAACTTTTGCACAAATTTGTCCAAATGTTGTTGTTGTTGTTGTTGTTCCACAAATGTTGACCAATAACTTTAAAATTTTGTATGGATGCATACTGGAGGCTGATGAATAAAAAAATTTAAAAATTTAAAAATTTAGAAAAGATTTTAAATTTTAAGTTGAAAAGGGAGGAGAAAAGGGATCAAAAACATTTTTGTCCCCGAATTTGCTGAAAACTTGCACACAGGTGTTTTCTGGGGCGCTGAGCACGAATCTGACATCCGTTTTTCGATTTAGTTTAGCGTTTTTCGATTTCGTTGGCTCAGGATAAGCTTACATCTTAAGCTATTAACTTTAGCTCATATTAAGCTAACTTAAAGCTTTATCGAAACATGGATTTCAGATTCGTGTTCAACTCGCCAGAAAACCCTGACTGCAAGTTTTAAGCAAATTCAAAGTAAAAATTATAATCACCTTGGTCCTCTTTACCAATTTAAAATTTAAAATTTTTAAATTCATTAGCCTACAGCATGCATCCATACAAAACTATAAAGTTATGGGTCAAGAAATCAAAAGTTAAGGCTAAGGAGAATTGTGCACGAGTCCCGTAACGTTTATGAGAAAATCAAAATAGAAGATTTCGTAATAGTTGCTTCCATACATATTAGGATTATTAGGATTTCTACAAGTTACACAATGCGTTTGATAAAATAATATTCAGTCATACATGTGCTTGGGGGTTGTACGGTTCCCTCCTCCCCCGCACCATGCCAGGGGCTCCCCACCCGTTGGTCGGTCACCGCCCCAGAATCCAGTTTTTTCGGTTTTTTGGGCAAATAAAACCATAAAAAAGGCTGTTTACCGGAAGTTTGCATCCGCCTGTTCGCCCCTCCCCGATAAGATTCCCGTCCGGCACATATCTGCTCACAGGTAACACAAAACAACCATTTTAAACATTAAAGATTTCATTCTTGTATGATCTGATTTTACTTTGCCATGCGCGAAAGGAATGTAAATTGCCAATGTAAATTAGCTATATCTATAACTGCCCGTAACTTAGATAGAAACAACATAGAGATATGCACATAATTTTAAAGCTCTTTTTCCGCTCTTAGTACATTCGAGTTTATCATCTGAAGCTTAAATAAAATTTCGAATTTTTAAACCAGCTAGCTATCCTATAGGTTCTGTGCTACCGAAATTTTCTCAAAACATACTGAATCAATCAAGGTTGATTCAGTAGATCCCACCCCAAGCTTGGAAGCACAAGCTGTATGTTTTTTCCGTACGCCCCACTCCAGTTGGATGTGCACCGGTTAGGAGTAGTGTCAGCCACGATAATTTTAAATTTTGACTATTCCATTCGAAGGCGACCGCCCCTTAACTGTCGGACAATTAATTGACATAGGCGGGAAGGGGGATTGCTGAAGTCCGTGCCAGCTAGCCCGTTTGAACAACAAACATTGTAATTTTGTTGAGGGATCCTTAGGATCCAATGTCTCATGTTTGCGGCCGATTGATGCAGATAGTACATTCTCCCAATCTGATCAGCTTTTTGTGTTGCGTAGAGCCTTACAGCCGTGACGTGGTAAATATTTAAAACAAATTTTAATAAGACAGAGACCCGGGGGGCCTTTTTCACCCCCAAGCCTTGTGTCTTTAATAGAAAAAATTAAACTAACATACTTTGGGTTTGTGCTTACCACTCGCCTGGTAACCCCTGGCGAGCGAGGGGGGCTCCTGGATAGGTGTGGTATGCTGTTGCTGTTGTGGCAGTTGCAGCTGTTGGTGTTAATGCTGGTGCTGTTGATGTTGCTTTTGTTGCTGCTGTTGCTGATGTTGATACAGGAGCTATTGGTGCTGTTGGTGCTGAAGTTGTTGCCGATGTTGTTGCTTTTGTTGTTGTTGTTGTTGTTGTTGTTGTTGTTGTTGTTGCTGTTTTTGTCGTGACTGTTGGTCCAAGGCGAGGCGGGGGCTTGAAGTGGATGGCTGTAAAGATGGTACGAAATTATTAGAATTTTGCAGGATGTCTACAAAACTTTGCAGCCATCCCCTTCAAGCGCTGGATGCAATCTGTAAGCATGAGTTTTCCAACTCCATTTCTGGATCAAGCTGTATGTGCGTGTTTGTGTGTTAGTTCCAAGTTTTAGCTAGCAAACAAAGCGGGCGAATTTGCTTTGTTAACCAGAGCTTGATTTGCGGGAAAGGGGGTCAGTTTGTTTGTTCGCGTGCAGAGCATAGTTTTTGCAGTCAGACCCAGGCCCAGAAATTGAAATGTTGGAGCTGAAGTATGTGTAATGAACTGACTGACCTGGAGACTTCTTTTGCTTTCAAAATGATTGATTTAATATGATTTGCTATTAAACCGTGTTGGCTTACTTTACTTGCTTAGGTCAGACAAGTTCTAATTACACAGAAGGTCGGCGCGTTTGCCTAGTTAGACAAACTTATGTACTAGATTCCCGAAAGGTGGTTTGCCAAAATCGGGGATCTCTACAGCCAACCTGGTTAGGGGTACTACTGTGAGTTCGTTTAGTCTATAAACAACAGCGAATGGCGAGAGGGGTCGATTCTCGCTCTATTTGTTCACTGCCGAAATCAAATAGAGGGCCTTGACACGCTGATCAGAGGCACAAACTTAGGTCTTCTCTTCTATGAGAGGTTCTAGTCAGATCTCTTGCAGAAATCTGGGAAAACTTACTGTTTATACGGAAGATCACAGCCGGATCTGTAGGTCACTGGTCCACAGTCTCGTGTAAACACTGCACTCTGTTTAATGTTCTTACGACAATTACTGACAAACCGATTACTAGATAAAATAATGATAATAGCAATTTTAATATTGAAATAATATAATGAAGTGCTAAATACAAGTATATTGACAATTACTATTCACAGTCAATATACCAGAGTTGCCAGACTTTCTGTAGGGACGGTTTTGATTAATCTTAAATTAGCTTTACCCCAAATGGTATATGAGGTTACGCACGTTCAGCCAAGGACTAGACTCTTCTTCAGGTTACTGTAATTTCTCTACTCCGACGGTGATCCGATTCTATAAACTAACTCACTTCAACTACTGGTGTCCTATGTGCTTTATGTGCGTGTTATGCTGGTGCACTCTCTCTTTATCTGTCCTTTACAGTACCAAAGGACCAAAAACCAATATTAATTAATAATAATAATAGATAATAATAATAATAATAATAATAATAATAATAATAATAATAATAATAATAATAATAATAATAATAATAATAATAATAATAATAATAATACAATTGAGGGTGGGCTCGGACTTTGGGTGAGCTCCCAGTTGCTGTAAAGTAGTCACAAGGACTCCACAGCCCACTTTAGAGATTGCTATCGGAAAGGTTCCTGCAGATCAACTCCAGTTCAGGAGGATCAGACAATACATGGTTAGGAGAGGTTGGGGTGATGCTGATGGTGATGATTTAAAATTAAACAATTAAGTTAAAGTTCTAATAAGTTTAGATCTGTCTTCTGTTGTTTCTTCTCCACTAATAGTTTCTTAAGATCAGATAGTAACTGAACTTTTAAAGCAGAGCAATGGGGATATCCACCCCCACTAGTGTAAGTAGAACGGAGATCATCATTTTCAATTAATTAGAAGTTGAAATAAGGTTGTAAGGTTCAAGATTACAATGTTCGAGAATCAGGAGAAAACTTCCGGTTTACGGACAATTTCACAGTTTTACAATAGGTTTTAAACACCACAAATGATTCTGATGCCGGTACGAATTGTCTCTGCCTCAAAGATCCTGTTACACTTCCAAATAGACTAGATCACCTACAGCTAATAGATCCAACAATTGATTCCACTGATACGAATTGACTGAGCACTTCCGGCTCTCGAATACTGATTCCAATAGATTATTCACGAATATCTCTCCAGAGGCACGACAGACTAATTCAGGCAGGAGATCTTTCGACTTCGCACCTGAATCAAATGGGTTAAAACCCATTAATGCATAGTTATGGTGCCGGAATCGAACCCAGCAACCATTATTCACTCTTTTGGCTTTCGGATCTTGAATATGAACTTGTGATATCGAAACTGTCAAAACGTTTAGAACTGGTCACATATTAGGCGGCATTTTGAATGTTTTGATGTTAGTTTCTAATTTTTAAGACTAATACGCAGAATGTGATATTTCAGCCAATTTCCTGCAATGTGGTGCAGAAAATTGTGATTAAAGCATACTTCTGTAACATACATTCTGCTTCTGCACTGTCTTGAACTGTAATACTAAATTCAACTAATTTCGGTTTCTGACTGCGAGCAGGAGCCCGTTTCTTAGACCAATTGACGATTGCAGCAGTAAATTGTCTATTGAACAGAAAAGATGCTATAATTGCAGATCCAGATAGTTTAGGACGATTTCTGGTCCCAAACTGCAGGAAATTACCCATTTCCCGCATAACCGATTCATAACTTTGATATCGACATTAGATTGAAAATTCGTGCATAAACGTCAATTTTGCTGCTATTGGAAGATAGCCGGGTACATATTAATTATTAATCGTACGCAACTGATTAATCGTATACATTATTCCTGGGTTACTATTTCCTTCTGCATATAGCTGTTCAAAGTGCTTGCTCATCCTTTATGTTTTAAACCACCTGTCAAAGCGCCATGCTTGCAGTAATGGATTTAGTTCCATTTTTATTGGTTTATAGACCATTTTTGTGGCCTAAACCTGACGGAAGTTAAAGTGTCAAACGCAATTCCGTCCCATTGAATGATTTCAAGAACATAGTACTGACAAACATAAAGGTCGCAATATGGCTCATTCCAGACAGGAGCTACAGTAATCACAGATTTTAGCCAGAAATCATGTTAACCACAGCAATCAATGCAACATTTTACCTAAAACTGACTTCTTACGTATACCTAGGTAAATTTGATAAAGAATGCAGGAGATTTTAATTTCGGACGAAATGATGTCATTATTATGTAATTCGAATTTAAGTGCAGCGTCCTTTTGTTGCGATTTGTCCGCCCTATCTCGTAAAGCTGCCTATGCGGACGAACCGAGGACTTCCTGAGTATTATCTAATGATTATGACCTAATCCGGGGTCCCCGTGACCCTAGGACTAGATTCACTACCTCATTTGCATATTTTCACTCATGCTTTAATTATGCTGTTTGTGACCACATTCCGACACACACTCCATCCAATCGGACTCACATACACCACTAACTAAATCTAGCTCCCAATTATGTAATTTCCTGTTTATTGTCTGATTCCTAGGTAGTTATTTTGTAATGCCCGTAACACCACGGGTACTGGAACAGAGAACACACACATACATACACAAACACCTATATTTTTTACCTCCGATTGCTTCATTTAGCATATAACCATCAATTCATTACAAACTTAGCTAAAAGCGCACATTCATCAATCATACACATCCATTAACGTAACATTCATACCGTGCCACTCCTGGCATACCTATGCAGCATTTATGCAACACTTACACCCACATACTAAATTGTGGGTATTCGGGTGCCTGCTAATCAAGTCACCCTTGATCCTGCCTAATATCTCAAGATCAATCACACCCGGCAAACCTCAAGACCCCTATCGCACAAAAGGAGTTTACATGAGTTGCCTCATTTATACACTCATTTTTACACTTTCACACACACTAGTTTGATTTTTCGTTCTCACCCTTGCAGTTCTCACAACCTTCGTCAAACAGAAGGAGTTTACGTGATCTGCATCACAATGCAAACACACAAAATAGGCATTCACACACTTTCACGCACCTTCTTAACTAATACCTCCTAAATGCTGAAATAAAGCATAATTACTAAACATGACTATAATCACTTAAACAATCCCTAACTACAAACTTTTCCTATTTCTAATCTAAATTCTAGGTACTTCCCTAAACTACTGATTTATGCACATTCTTGAAACTTTCTCGTCGGAGTTGCTGTTTTATTTAACTTTTTGTAAACTCTGAGACTCGGGAACTCGAATTTTAGGAAAACCTCACGTTTTCCTCACTTAAAACAAAATTTGATGGAAATTTGCGAAAGCCTGAGTGAATAATAATTGCCAAGCAATTATTGTTAAACAAGATTACAGAAAACATATTTTAATTTACTGATCGGAGGAAGCCGGCCATTCCTCCCCAAAACTCAGAACTATTAATCAACAGGATAATGTAAAGACTCAAGATTTTTGGATTCAGTTTGAGAATAACCTATATTTTAGAAGCCTAACAATTTTGAAGCCGACCTAACGCTGAAAATAAAGACAATTATACAAACAGTGATTATTGAATCATTAGCGCCTTCGTTAAAGAATACGGCCGGCAACACCTTGTTACTGGCTGTGGGGTGAAAAGATCCTTAGAACTAGCTTAATAAAATTAGGGTCGTAATTAAGGGACCCTCTATCTCAGGCTCAAAAGGTGAGGTCCCCACTCAAATCCCGTAAACTACAAAACCCCTATAGCCACGAGGGCCTTCTTCACAATGCAAAACTGGCCTCTAGGGCCGTGGCTTGGAATGATAAAAAGTTGGCCCATTGGCCGCATAAAAAATGGGCCCTGAGGCCAAAAATCACACAATATAAAAAATAGGCCCGAAGGCAAACAGTGCAAAGTTCCTAATTCTGGCCTAGGCAGTAAGTATGAGCCGAACATAAGACACCCAATGGCTCCTCAGACTGTAGGTGTTCGCGGGTATAATCTCACATCCTTTTCTCGCCCGAAGGCCAGAAAAGTTCTTATATTTTTTCCTAAAAATTTATAGTGAGCGCGCAATCCTAGGTGCTGCAAACCACAGCCCACTATAAGGATGCGCACTCGGAGAAGAAACTTTGGCCGACCGCTCTCGGTCGGCCCTCAGCGACATTGAGTGAGTCTAAAATTTTGGGACTGGGCTGACAGCTCTCTGACAGCCCAGTGACAACACGATTCCGTCGGCAAAGCTTTGAATTTAAGGCAAAGCTTCTAGAAAGTTCTAGAACTTTCTAGAAGCTTGCCAACTTTAACATTGCAGGATCCAGGCTCATTTTGAGCCTGGTGGTCATCCAGGGGAAGATTAACGATAATGGCGAAATACTGCCCCCCAGCTGACCACTTTTCTGATTAATTTCGGGGCCCGAAACTTTCTAGAATTTTATAAAATTTTGGTTAACATGTAAATGCAACCAAAGGGGGAAGTTTCGGATCTAATTTTCAACTTTCATGAATTCGACTGAAACGGGGCTCAAAAATTAAGCCAATCCCGGCCGATTATGGAAAAAATATTTTGAATTGCCTTTTTTAGGCACAATTTCTACGTCTGTTCTTAATTTCTTAATTTTCTTTGGCTTCTCTTGTCCTGGGTCCCTACTTTGAAATTTCAGGTAAACTTTTGGCCACAAACAAGAGAAGCCAACGCAGCAACCTTAGCAGCAATTGCTCCCTATTGCTAGAAACTCAGTGTCCTCGCTCGACCGAGGAAGTAGGGAACAATTGCCTAAAAATGTGCATAAAAATTCGTACGTAATTTTCTAAGTAAAACTAACTACAATTCCTAACTCTACGTATGTTATTACCTAAGACTACTAATTTTCATTAATTTTAAATTATTAAGGAGGAGGCTATGCCCCCTCCGGACGTGTACACAAAAAGTGTATACTAACTCTTCTCTGGAGAGGCAATTCTCTCCTGGCCTCTTGGCCCAAACTAGAGTTCAAGTGAGGACAAGCCCACGTAGAATAAATGAATGGACGTAGTTGTACTCCCACTACTACGCTGTCTGGGAGGTAGACGACTTCCCAGACAATGAAAAAGGGAGTTTCCCAAAGTTAACACAAAGGTGGGTGGGTACCAAGTTTTGAGGTAAACCTTTTAAAGAGGTAAAATTACGGAATTAGAAGTAATCTTATTAAAACATTTTCATTAATAACTCACTCATTTTTGAGAGTTAGAAGGTGGGGATTGCATTTTTGAAATCAGGAGAAAATAGCCTTTCCAATGAACCCGAGTTGTTTTCTAACCAAAAATTATTAAAATTAATAATTAAGGCCTAATTACTACTAATTAACTCATACAAACACTAGCTAACTAATAATATATTCATTTTATGCTATATAACTAAATAATTTATTGCCTTAAAACTGCACTTTAGAGAATTTCTACAATCGTAAACACAATTTTGTGTGATTCTTTTCTGCAATTAGAAACTAAAATTGCTTTGGCACGGGTTTCTTAACTACCATGGATTACAATATTACTGAAAAGGTCCCATCCCGGACCAATTCCAAATCAAAGAAGAATATCTCCTGCCAATTCACTCTGATCAATAAATTCTTTGGCTGAGTTATTAATTGCGGGCGTGCGTACTGCTATTCTTAGTATTTTAGATGGTGAGATATTCCTATTACGCGATTGATTGAGTCTACTTCTATTATTAGTTTAACCTTTTGGGGTAGAGACCGGAATATTAATTATTGGTTTTAGTCTGGCAACTCTGATATTTTCTTTCCAATACAAAATATCTTTACAAATATGAACTTGGACATTTGATTCTGGCAAATATGATGAAACATGTGAAACATAATAATCTCCAATTGACCGGACCTCAGCACATTCCTTCTAACTTGATAAATAATTTCAACCAACTTTGACCATTAATGAAAGCCTTTTCATTACATATGTGCTAGGCTGGGCAGGACGACGTCATTTAAAATTTTCGTGCTCGGCTGCGAGATAATGCCCATGTAACAACCTGATATATTTCTTACTTAAAATTGTTGATAAATGTGTTAAGTACCGGCTTACTGTCCGGTGACTAAACCGGCACTTAAATGGCGAAACGATTGCTGGTTTTTACAGTCGCCCTCAAGGGTGCAACTCGCTCATGAATTAAATTAGTAAACCCTACTTCCTAAAAGAAAAGATAAAGGCCATGGATTTACTGTTACGGTTCTAACGGTTACGGTTTTACTGGAGCGAAATATTGGAAATCATTTAGCAGTAAAGGCAATCATAATCATAATAATATATAAGGTCTACAGGCCGACCGAACAGTAACGCCGATCAACAACAACTAAACAAGATTCCCTGTCTAGCTGTCTAGACAATGATTGATTTCTTCAAGGCCAGCGCAGTTACACAACAGTAACAAACTTAGCATTAATGTTTGCATCATTTGCATAAAGTTTAAGGAAGCGTTGAGTACCGAAATTACTGGTTTTTAATAAATGTACTTACCATATGATGGTGCTTTGGCATTTGACCTCTATTGTGCTTTTGTCCGTTTTGCTTTTATCCTTTGATCTTTTTGTATTGTGCTCACAGTGGTGGCACTATGGTCCATATGTGGCGCAACTGGCAACAGATAGCAGTTGGGTAGCTCCTGACACACCGAAAGACCGTACCGACCGAAAAACGTAAGTATAACCGGCCAATTAATTGTTGGGGGAACTGTCGCACGAATGGATAACGCACCGGCCACAGAAGAATACAAGCTGGAGGGAGCCTCGCCAAACCCGTAGGTTAATATAAATATGCCTAACAATCTACCTTCTAAAAGCAGCAAACTAACTAGAATATGTATTACAGAAATACAGCATAGTAATACAGACAGACAGACTAAGCATAAGCCTCCAAATAATCATACAACACACACATACACACACACACTCTCACACACACACACACTCTCTCACACACACGCACACACACGCACGCGCACACACACACACACACACACACACACACACACACACACACACACACACACACACACACACACACACACACACACACACACACACACACACACACACATATATATATATATACACCCACGAACTACCTTAAAATACTGCACAGCTTACCAATCCAGGGGACAGAGGTGATGCAGGAGCGTATCCTCGGTGAGAGTTTTCTGAGAAATGAACCCAGAGACTTCTTGAGTGAGACAGCCGGCGACTGAAAACAACTCAACTGATGAGTTGGGGAGAATTTGTGGGAGACGCCAAGTAGGTGGGGCCAGGACAATCCTATCCCCAGACCGGAAGAGAGACAAGTACACACAGCGCCCCCAAGTTAATCACCTACCCAATAAACAAACAAAACTCAACAACATGTTCCCGACACAGCCACTAACATGATGACAATAGCTAAGCCAAACGCTACCTAAGTGGAGAAAGAATATTGAGCGGGTCGCAATAACAGTGTATAAATACGTATATCCACTACATTTCTCCTGGGCACCCGGTACGAGCACTTGCGAGGACGCCAGCAGTGGAACAAAGCTGCACTACATTACAAGCATACAAAACAAGTATTCAAAACATCAAATACAAAGTGATTAACTCATATACTATGCCGCAGATCAGTAACAGCACAAATGAGGTGCTGGTAAGAGTACTTTTAGCTATGTAGCAACATAGCAAAAAGACTTAAAAGAAAAAGAACCAGAAAAGAGTAACTAAGCAAGTAGATATATAAGGTTAAACTCAAGGGGAACAGAGAATTAAGTTATCCCCTTTGGGATGTTTGGTGAAACGGTAGTGGTAAAGAACTTTACCTGAAGTGGTACGGTAAAGCAAAACAAAAAGTAAGTCGGAGTATATCAGAACGGGCAGAAGTATCCTTTCTTTCCTCTGGTACACGGTAAAATGGGAGAAAAATAACAAGTAATAAAAACGTACTAATTTTAAACCCACGATAAGGGACCTGCCCTAAAGGAAAAAATAACAAACATAGAAGACCCTTCCTATATGTATTTACTTACTCTTAATGAGAAATTTTAAATAGTTCAAGTCGAGTATATGACCGTATAGGACTAGTATATAAACATATCAAATGAGTATACATGTAAGGGCAAAAATTCAATCTTAGCCTACCTAGAGGTAAAAGAAAAAGTTTAAAACTTCTAACTTTCTGTAATTTGTAATTTTCTGTTTTCAAACTCTTGACTCTGTGTAATTATGAATGCTCGTGCGCTAATCTCATTGTGAACTAATCCAAATTATGCTTGTAAAAAAGTTGTCAGTTTTCATAGTTCTCATAATTGTTGATCGGACTGACTTATATGTTCAGGATCCTACGTGTTTATTGATAGAACCAATATTCGTCTTTTGCCCATTGTCTAAACTGCACTGCACTGTCTGTGTAAAACTAATGTTTCTGTTTGCCTGAAATCTCCGTTTAATTGGTGTGTTTTTCTCCTAAAAGGTTCAAATTTGGGAAGTGGGGTTAATCGTCTTAAGTTAGAAATTTTGGGAGCCCCATGAGCCCAAAAGCAAACCCATACGTCATGCTTATCATTGCCTTCCTTTCGTAAATGGTCGCTCCCAAATCAAAAGACTTGAAAAAAGCCGAAATTGCAGAATTTCACGTGCACAGGTAGTGAGAGGGGAGAAGATGACTGAACCCCCAATCCCAGGCAGTTTGAGGTTGACGCTGGTTGTGAGAGGTGGTGTTTTGAGACCACTGCTCTATCTTGTTGGTTGGTTGCTACGCCTGTATTTTTCTCGTGTCTACGTCTGTACGGTTGGCCGGTTGCGCCTTGTTTTCGACAGTGTTTCGGATTGAGGTATTCTGTGTTTAGTTCTAAGTCACCTCTCTCTCACCCTGCCCCTGTGATCGTGTATTCGCTTATTTTATTTCACTCTTGGACTATTTCTACTTCCCATCTCTTAAACTTGAGTTCTACGAACGGAGTTTTTCAGATTGATGTCTAGTAATCTACACTGAGTCCTATTGATCAGCTGGTTGAGACTTGTTCTTATGTTTGGAGATTGTACTCGCTAATATCTGATTGGCACTGTGTTGACTCGACAAATCGTTTAAAGTTGGAATTGTGGATTTAGAAATGTATGTATAAGTAAATTGCCTAATCTACGTTAACCAGCACTCTACCTGACTGTATTCGACTTTGGTAATAGGGAATTGATCTGAGAACAAGATGGACCAGAGTTTTAGTTACGGAAGCCTTGTTTAGGTAGAATAATTAGTTGACCTCAAAGTTCCATTGAATGGTCAACTAATTATTAGGTAAATTTAAGATAGATTGACTTGATTTCCTGAGCCATTTAACCAGTGCTCAGATTGTGCTAATTCAAGCCATTTCACCAGTGCTCAGATTGTTATTTTGGCCAGAACAAGTTGGCCCGACCCCCAAACTTGTACGATTAGAAAGGGCTGAGAGAATAAAGTTTGGAGATTGAGATTTGCAAAGACCTCTCAGTGCCTAAATTGACCAAAAGCAGTGACTACCCGAAATCCGTTTCATTACACGTGGAGCCTGCCTGAGAGGAAAATTTTAGGACGAGAGTTAACTTACTATTATTATTCAAAAACCTTGCAATTTTAAACTTGCTGTTCTATTGAATATAACTAGTGGCTCCGTCAATTTTCCTTTAAAAAGAACTCACAAGTGACAAAGTTTTACTTTCAGAATCTCACTTCCCCCTGGTTTACAAGTCTACAACCGGTAATTAATTTTAGATAATTATCAATTAGTTAATTAATTTTCGTTACCGTACGTATCATAAAGTGCTTGTTTTATTTCAGCGTATGCTTGTGAGTGTGACTGTTAGGAATACCTATGTAGCTATGATAGGTGTGTGAGCGAAAATAATTTTTTTAAATGTAGATAAACTTCCGAATCTCAAATTGCACCTTGTGACAGCTGTTTGGAATACGTAGTAAAATCACCAGAAACCTTGAGTTGGCATTTTGAAAAGCCTAAAAGATGTGTGATTCAGGGGAACACGAGGTTCCCGAAAATACTAATTCTGATGGGGAAAGTACTAAAAGTGAAAGCGCAGAAAACCAAGCGCTTAGCAAATTGACTGAAACTTTGACTGAATTGGCGTGGCTGCCCGTGACGAGCTCATGGCGTGGCTGCAGCATACAGTTCGATGAACATGTCGAGCACTATGAGCGGTTCTGCCAGATTATGAGTTTCGATGAGGGGCAGACTATTTTCTTTTCCAGTTCTTTGCGTGGAAGAGCCCTAAAGTTATTTCGGTCGGTACCAAAAGCTTGTCGGGGTACCTGGGAAGAGTTGGTCACGGCTGCTAAAAAGGTGATGACCCCTCCTCACACCGCTCTGCATGCCTCTTCTCTAATGTTTCAAGTTATGCAAGAAAAGGGAGAAACTGTTACGGATTATTTTAAGCGTTTAAACCGCTATGCTAGGTTGAGTTTTAAGGAGGAAGATGGTTTTAGTGACCAACAACTTGAGCTCTTAAAATTACGATTGTTTTTGTTTGGTTTGCGTAACGATCTGAAAGTTCGGGTACCGCCTGGCTGTAAGACTCTGGAACGTGCGGTTGAAAAGACCCTACAGGCCAAGGTAGAATATACAGGCGAGGCCTACCCTTCTTTTCTTGAGCCGAATTTTATGAGCGAAAAAATGCTCCACCTGCCATCGCAGAAACAGAAAAAGCCATGAAAGATTTGAAAATTCGTTTTGAAAAGTTAGAGACTGAAACGGCCAAGTAGTTGAATGGCCCCAGCCGCAGTGACCGTGGCCGAGAACTACCGCCGGCACCACTTGTTTCAATTGCAACAAACCGGGGCATGTTCGTAGGGAATGCCGACAGCCTGGCGGAGGAGCTTACAGGGGGGGAAATCAAAATTCTGACCGAAATTACAACCGAAATTCAGGCGGAAACCGAGATTTCAGGAATTCGGGAGGAAATGGAAATTACTCCAACCGAAACGCCAATCATAGGAAGTTTTCGAATCACAACGGTACTGGAAATTGGCGTGACAATCGCGGAAATTACTCTGAACGTCGGGAGAACCCGCAGCAGTCAAATTATCGGTCTAATCGAGATTCTTGGGGTGAACGTCGAGAGCAGCGGCGGGATTGGGATCGGCGAGATCCCACAGATCGGATGCCTTCCGAGATGAAAAGGGAATACGCTCCAAAATTCAAGGTGACGCGATCAAAATTGCAAAGAGGAGAGCAAGATTGGGAGGGCACCCGCCGGCATCCCCGAAGATCTGGTAACTCGGACTCTAGTGGCAGTGACCGACCCTCCGACCGGTCGCATGGAAACCGGCAGAATCGCTGTAGCTCCGATTCAGAATCATATTATTCAGACCATTATTCTGTGCGGTCCGTGAGACATGCATCTCGGAACTGTATGATGCATGCTAAGCGCTGCCTTGTTTCGCCCCACTTTGAGCACAAAGTAATGATGTGTAGACAGCCGTTGGTGTGCACTTGTCCAGGCACCACATATGAACCAAGAAACTTTTCTCCTGAGCGTTCACTGAGCTTGAGTTCTGTAACCTCCACAGAGGAGGAACTTTTCATTCCTGTGTCTGCTCGGCAGGCACGTCGACAAGAGGAGGTCCGTCCGTCTCTCCCGAGAGGGAGATTGGTAATATGTTAGCTATTTTGTTTTTACCGTTTTTGTCTGTGTATGTGGGGTTAGGGGCTCTTCGAAAATTTGCAGTCCCTTTGTTTTGGTTGATCATGACTGTTTTCGTAGTTTCCGCTCACACACAAACTGCTTCCGACATGTCCTCCTCGCATTTTTAGCTGACGAAATTGCCAAAATTGGAACTGCCGTTTGCCTAGGTGGGGAGCCGGATTGAGTCCCGCAGGAATTGGGGTTATCTCTCAAAAGACCGAGTACTTGGCCCTGATAATGCAGTTAGCCGTGCCTCCGATAGGTCCAAATTGGAAACCGCCCGAATGGGCAAACGAGGAGGATTGTATCGACTTAACCACCGGAAAATCTAAGGCCGACCAATACTGCGTTAGAATGATCAACCAAAGTGGCCCGCAACATAATTTTTTAGATAAGGAAAGCTAACAGATCAAAGCCGAGTACCGAAAGTTATACTCTGGAGTTTTGAATACGCATTTTTACTCAAAATTATTGGCCAGTCTTTGTAGGTCTACCCCTGGGGTCTGTTCCTCTTACCCAATGACAAGCGAAGCTCCAAAGCGACGAAAACGCTTTATTGAATTTCTACTAGCCGGCGCCTTGGGAGTAGGAGGGATAGCCAACAGTCTTGCAAATACCTATCACATGGGCAAATTGGATGGGAAGGTTCAGGCTGTCGAGCAAGGATTTCATACACTCGAGACTCGGGAGGAACAAACTGCGACATTGTGCTTCGTCACCACGGACTGCACTAGACGGATCTTGCTTCTGACACAGGGGTCAACGTTGTGTTGCCACCTCTTTTGTTGGCCGCCAACCTGATTCCTGATCCCTTTTCAGAGGCTGACCAACATTGCATCGCTTTCGACTGCTCAACAGCCGCTTCTACCTGACGGGCGATTTCCAGGGCTTTCGTTAGGGTTAGATTTTTCTCCAGTAGGAGGCGTTCTCTAATCCTGTTTGGCGAGGTTTTCTCAACCACTTGATCACGAAGTAGCTGATCTTGCATATCACCAAAGTCGCAGTCACTGATCAAACTTCGAAGACCAGCAACCCAATAGTCCGTAGATTCCCCCAGGAGCTGTCGCCGCTGCTTAAACGCGTAGCGCTTGGCCACAGTATTAAAAAGAGGGTCCAAAAGTGTCTCTGCTAGCAAAATAGCATTTTCCAAGGTAAGGTCTTCTTCGTCTGTTCCTGGGATGGTGTAAAAATTCTCTGCCCTTCAGTGCCTAGCAAGCTTACGAACAGAGCAAGCCGCCTTTGTTCCCCAAAATTGTTGGCCTTGGCTCCGCAAGCCACCAGATAATTGCTAAAAGATCCAAAGCGCGCTCAAGTTCGCTATAAGACTGTAAACGTATACATCAGTTGTTATACAATTGTCAAGTCAACACCTATATATGAACACATCAATGGCGCCACTGTTGTGTTTTCCTCTACTCCTGCTCCTTTACTCGTCAAGCACGCACCATACAACTAACGATACTAACTCAATAACTAGTTCAAGATCTATGGCGTGACAACTGTTATACATGTTCTACAAGAGAAAACCTACAGTATGTGATCAAACCTAAGATACCACATATACACGAACCCGAACCAGCACCATAACCTTTAAGTGCATATGTCCAAGAGTACATAACTAAGAGTGTGATAAGCGTCACGCTCTTAGTTATCAAGCAAAAACATCATCTGCACAATAACGGCTGACCCCTCCAACACCTGAGTATGTGCACTTCAAATATTTTTGCCCGCTATGCCTACGTTCTAAAGCTCAAAAACACAACTAGTCAGTAGGTTCAATGTGCGTCTGTTGCGAGCTTTAGAACGTAGCCATAGCGGGCAAAAATATTTGAAGTGCACATACTCAGTTGTGGGAGGGGTCAGCCGTTATTGTGCAGATGATGTTTTTGCTTGATAACTAAGAGCGTGACGCTTATCACACTCTTAGTTAATATGTACTCTTGATATGTCTTTCTTGCTAGGGCATTCGGCGGCCTCTTCTGATCCAACGCTTTATCTATTTTTTACGAAGTCAAGAATACTGTTATTAAAGCACAAAAACACCTGAAAATGTTGAGCTCGTCTCAACATTCGAGAGCACATCCGAAAGCACAAAAGCACAAAGCACATTTTGGAAGTATGAGTTAGAAAAGCACAAAGCACTGTGCTTTTCTAAAAGTTATGAACCGGAAAGCACGAAGCACAAAGCACACAAAGTATGAACCGGGCTTTAGGTTTTACCAAATTAGCGAGTATACACTCGGTTATGTTAAAACATGTATTTAGTACAAAGTAGGCTTTCTGACATCTTCGGAAGGGTCCAGATTTACCGCAACGAATATAGATCTGGCATGATTCCTACTTCTGCGTTCTGTACTTTTTATAGTCAGGCTATCAGTTATATTAAAAGATTTTTGCATCGACACTTATAACATAACATACGTTAATTAAAAGCGATTGAAATCTTGCAACGAGATGCACAGATAAATCTAAGCTCCTACTTTTCAAACATATGTTATATTCCCAGAAACTTCACATGATGTATCCATTAATTTTAAAAGAAACTGTCGCCAGCAAATCCCTAGAAAACCAATAGTGTAAAAACTCTGAAAAGCTTTAAATGGCATTCACAGCACATTAAAAATACGCCTGAGTTTTTGTAAAAAACCGAATTAGCAAAATCAAAAATCTAATTTCATTGCAAGAGACAAACACTAGAATTGGGGGATTCATCATAAACATGTATACAGTGATCTAGCTAAAGCGTTTTTAGTGCTAATTATTAGCTTTACTGCAAAGCACCCAATTTTTCTTGACTGCTTAGGCACAGCAAAGCAACTCCGAATCTAACTTCGAAGATTAACTTCTTCGTGGAATTCGTACATGTGTTCAAAAGGGTACCTCAAACCTGAATGGCTATATACATATTTGAAAAACCATGGTATTACCGTACGGACAGTTTTCTTACAAAATTGTTGCAACGCCTGATTTTTTGATCATAAGTTAGTTACACAATGATATCACATTCTGGTTAGTGTTATGAACGAAGTGTTTGATTTTTGTTCGTATGTACAGAGTTGAAGTAACGTAAAACACAGGTAAGTCAAGAAATAAAAACTCAAGAGCAATATGAAGTAAAAGATCAAGATCAAGAACCATATTTACTTTTGGTTGCACGACAAGGCTTCTTATAGTATCAGTCTCAAGACATTCAAGCTTTCATGTTCCATTCTCATCCTTATAACAACTATTTGTTTTTTGCTCAGGCTGAGACCGAAAATGCTGACGCATGCTTTGCGAGCTGTGATAATGAAGGTACAGATGAACAAACGGTAGCTTACGTATGGGATGAGTTAATGATATCCTATTTTGGAAAATACCGGGGTATTGTTGTGTTTCGAGTCGAGTTATCGAAAATAAAAAGTTTTAGGTCATGCTTTTCATAACCGAGTTGTGCAATTAATCTGCTTTCGTTTTAATATGAGGTTGTGAAAAACTGCAGACAAAATAAAGGGATACAGAGACAAAAAATTTATGAAATAGTACCCCTCTGTTGGATTTAAAATAACAGCACTATTAAACGTATGAAAAACAGAAGCTGAACAAACATGATATCATTATTTATTTAATTATGCGAAAAATGGTCATACTTTACCGATTGCGGTTTATTCGTTCTCGATTTTTTACAGGCCAATCCAAAATGTGGCTTACACTAACTGTCCTCATCAGTTGCATTCTGCCGGGGATCCGCAGTGAAGCAATCAGTACGTTTTCGTAAATCATAATACTCTTTGAATTATCTTCAATGGTAGAACTAAGCTGTTGAACTCTCAGCTGTGTCGGCATGGAGTTAAGGCATCATGCACTGTGCTC
Source organism: Trissonchulus latispiculum (assembly GCA_030248195.1). Taxonomy (NCBI): domain Eukaryota; kingdom Metazoa; phylum Nematoda; class Enoplea; order Enoplida; family Ironidae; genus Trissonchulus; species Trissonchulus latispiculum. The sequence goes on from JASAND010011303.1 coordinate 35,506, forward strand.
AAATGGATGTTTTTCTAACCAAGCCCAAATTATTAACCAAGCTGACTTAATTAATTAATTCATCTTCGCCTCTGTGGTTTTTTACCATACCGTATAATAATTTATATTAAGTGTATTTAGCTAATTGAATATGAGCCTCGCCACATGTAGCGCTTCTACCAGGGCTAGTGAACCATTAAGTAACCGGTCTAGTCCAAAACCAAAGGCGGGAGCAACAAAGAACCTAGGAGAAAGAAGGGAAGAGGAAATTCAGCTTTTCGCTCATGATTGAGAGTATAGAATTGATACGGTTCGGCTTCTAACCACGGTCCTTCCGCTTGTAAGCCAGACGTGCTAACCACTACACCACCTGGCCATCAGCTACTCCTATCAGGTATATCAATTTTCCCATGCCTGCTTCCCTTACAAAACTGTGTTGCGCAAGGCCTGCAGGGCCGAACTTTTGCGGCCCGGCCCGTGAAAAATTTTTCTCGGCCCGCCCGGCCCGGTCCGTCAACTCCTTCGGGCCGGCCCGTCCAAATTTTCGGGAAGCCGGGGTCGCGAAATTATTTCACTTGTCCCAAAATGCAAAATTACGTAAATATTTTTCCTAAGCTTGATTTTTTCGAAGCAGAATCTTTGCTTTTCAGTGCTTTTTCCAGGAAAAGTGTGTTTTTCTAAAAATTGATTTTCATCTTTGATTTTTAATTGCTTTTAAACGCAGTTTTAAGGACAAAATAATTTTTGTCGTTCTACAAATGAAGGATACTGAGTTATATTGACAATTTGTAAGACTGGAGCGTTAGAAAAACAAAAACTTTTAAAATTCCCATTTAAATATTGACTATTAAATATTAAAGGAGTTGAAATTTTGTAAAGTGCACATTTTTATGAGAATTAGTCGAGAATTAAATGAAAATTAGAAAGAATGGATTTTAGAAAGATGCAAATGCGCAGAATCAGCAATTTTAAAGAAGTAGTAAATCGCTGCTACAGAAATTCAAAACTTTGATTTTTTTAAACAGCGTTTTTCTAAGAAAATGTAAGGTTTTCTAAAAAAACATTGCGAACACATTAAAACCAAATCAAAACTACTTACACGGTTCCTAATACCGTATATTACCATACCGTCAAAGTTTTATATACTTTCTAATGTAGTAAACGCTAAACGGACTTAGATTAAGGATTTGGCATTAATGATGTGATTGACGACAAATACATATTCATGGAACTAAAATGCTGAAGTTAACTGCGAAAACCAGGGTTGGTGTGAACGAAATATTTCAGAAACACAAAACCTTTTAAGCTAAGATATGAGTTACTGTTTTAAATCGTAACGTTTGCTAATCATTCAAAAAATTGATGGCGAGCAGGTCTGTCCTGAGTATCGGCCCGCGGCCCGGCCCGGCCCGTGAAGTTTGGTCGTCGGGCCGCGGGCCGTAATGCAGGCCTCTATTTCGCTGCTCATAATAAAAATTATTTGCATCATACATTAGGTTGGTCAAACCACTACAACCACAATGCAATGACACTTAACGATGTCAGTGTGTCAACAGTTATTTCAAATATGCTCCAATTCTTGTCACAACAAAATCTATGTTCACTGAGATACTACGAGATTAACAACAGTCTGTGATTGTTAAACTGAACCTTCGTGCTAAGAGATAAATTAATCAAGACTGGCGAGCTAACCTAACATTTAACAAAAGCTTGTTCGTCGAGCTTACTTAGCCAGATTAAAGTTATAAATTTGAAATTCCTGCTTTCTATAATATGTAGTATTGTGACTTACCTCGAAAGCTGCAAACTGAAGTACTAAGTTGAAGCTGATGCTTGAATAGAATGCTCTCACAAATATTGTTATTTTTGAGTACCATTCACAAGTCATTTCAACCAGAGTATAACTGTGTATTCCATCTTGTCTCATTACTCAAATTTATGTATTCTTGTGTTTCCAATTCGAATACACATAAATTTAGTGAATTTATCCCCACCAAACATTGATTGAAACGAAATAACAGAAATGGAACATTGATAGGTTTACTTATTACTAATTAATCAAAAACTCCGGGTATAGCCAATGTATCAACAAGGATGTATCGGAGATTGACATATCTCCGAAATATCCTTGTTACGAACTTACGCATGATGATCTAAACCATTTTATTCATTATATTACGTTATTTAGGTTCGAAAGTGATCAATCCAGAGGAACCCCCACCGGGAAACAGAAAAGAGCAGGGTAAGAAAATGCAAGACTTGAACACAAAAGTAAACTGTATCCTAAAACGATAATTGTATAGAATATATTTGGTAGTAGATACGAAAGTACATAAGATTTCGTGATGATTTCGTGGTGAACATGCGAAGCACCATAGTTGTTAGGAACTACAATCTCAAATTAAATTCATCTTATGTGATTTAAACAAAACGAATAATTTCTAGCTGAATATACGATTTAGGAAATAGCATTATGCGTTTGGTTTTTCTTTGTTTTCACTAAAACAGTTGCACCTTTGAAAGCTAGTAGAGTTTTTATGATATATATTACATTGCAGGAGAGTTTTAGAAACAGTCGCTGAAAGACCGTAAAAACAGCCAATTAATGTTTGCATTTAGGAAGTTTGGTTTGCTGTTACAAAAAGCGTGTATACCTGGTCGTAAAGACTTTTGCCCTTGTTCGAAAAATGCGTTTTCAGCAATCGTATGATTTGATTTTGAAATAGTATATTTGTTTCCAAAATGCGTTTTATTGCAGCATTTGATTTGAGACAGTTCCTTAGTCAATCTCTGGCCAAAAACATAGGATAATAGAACCTACGAAATCGAACAAAATAGGCGAAAATAGGTCAAAACTCTGACAAACGTCAAGCTCCACTCCTATACAATCAATTGCATAAACTAAATTCTGTTGGTTAAATAAACTAAACTAAACAAAATAAACTAAAACTGTTGGTTAATGTTTCTGAGGACACCTAACACATTAGCAGCTAGTTTACTAGACAGTCGTAATGATGAGTATAATAATACATACTGGATCAAAGATCAAACCTAATGTTTCTTAGTTCTGGTCAGACCACATTCTTCAACCTTTACAACCTGAAATATTATCCAGCTTTCCCTAGTATTTTTACATTTTGTTTTCTTATTGTTGTTTCTGCTCTAAAGTTATGGTGACACGGCTCAGGGCAGGTTGATCTGAACATTAATTCTTTAGGAAGTGGGTTTGACAATAAGGGAAATAAACTTTTCCAAGGAGATATTGCTGGTGTAAAAGAAGGCGAATCAGTAAGCAGTTTCTATTCTTAATTGGTTGAGGAATTTGCTTAATTTTTTCAAACTAAATCAATAGTTGCAATTGTGTCGGATCTTTTGCGCTTTTCACCACTCAAAACCCATAACTTTTGATTTTTTGACCAAATGAGCTAAAATTTGGTGTGGGTATGTTTTCGACCACGCTGAGTTCAAATATTAAAAAATTTTAAATTTCGCGAAATTTTTAGATTTTAAATTTTTCGATTTCTAAGGGGGACCAAGAGAAACCGAAAACTTTTTTTTTTGAAAAAATTTTGCTGAAAACATGCATATAGGGGTTTTTGGGGCGCTGAGCACGAATTTGAAATCCGTTTTTCGATTCAGCTTTTCGTTAGCTCAGTATAAGCTCACATCTTAAGCTTAAACTTGTAAGCTTATACTGAGCTAACGAAAAGCTGAATCGAAAAACGGATATCAGATTTGTGCTCGCGCCGCTGAAAATTCCTGTATGCATGTTTTCAGCAAAATTTTTTCAAAAAATTTTTTACCCTTACACAAACAAAAATTTAAAATTTTTTAAAAATTTTAAAAATTTTAAAATTTTTTAATTTTTGAATTTACCAGCCTCCAGTATGCACCCACACCAAATTTCAAAGTTACTGGTCAAAAAAATCAAAAGTTAGGGCTGGGGGGGGAAAAGCGCAAAAGATCCATTGTGTCTTACCTAGTTGACTGTCGAATCATCCGAATCTTGATTTTTACTCGGGGTTTAACGTCAAGTTAATGTCAATTTGCTTTCATCGCTTGTTTGTAATTTGAGTGTTGTATTTTTAAGGCTACCAGAAACGCAGTACTGGACAGTTACTATAAGTGGCCTAAGACCAATGGGCTTGTTACTGTTCCATACACCTTCAGATCTCTAAGTAAGGACTAATGAGCCAAGTCAATCTTGATACTGCATAGGGTTCAATAGTTATTCCAGTAGCCCATTTTAGTTGTAATTCAGCAGACAATCCAGAGTATACAATTTTGGTTTCTGTGTTGATCAAAACTAGTACAGCTTAGGTTTTAGTGGATTTTAGGTAGCCAAAGTTGTATTCAGTTTCAGTTTTAATTTTGATCAAAAGAAAAGAATCTAAAGTTTGAATATAACGGATAAGCAGCTTCAGCAACTTTGATGTTCAGTTAAAATTGGGCCCTTTATCTTTCGGTCTCTTCGTGTCTCCTAGTTAGTCTTCTCATTCTCATTCTAATCTTTGAAATGGCGAAGATCTCAGTCACCCCCTAAAATTGGGGAATGTTTGGAGCTTTTCAAAAATGCATCCTACAAAAGTGCACCAGCACCTTAAGATGAAAATTTTAAGCTCATCTGGCAGCTGATTAATAAAAATCCATTTTTAAAAACTCTTGGTTTAAGCTGTAAACTCAAGGTGAATAGAGTGAACCCATTTTTGTAATTTAGATTCCAGAGCTCAGCGCGCAATTCAAAGTGCAATCTCTGACTACAGTGCCAATACATGTGTCCAGTTTGTCCGAAGAACCACAGAACGTAACTACTTGGAATTCTTGCCTGACGATGGGTAATCAAAACTAGTGATGTTTCAGTCACTGAAACTGAAACTGAAACTAGGTTTCAGTTTGTACAGGTTCCAGTTTCAGTGACTGAAACTGAAACTGAAACTGAAACTATTTTGAGAAGAGACCTGGTCCGGCGACTGAAACTGAAACTGAAACTGAAACTATTTCGAACCACCGACTGAAACTGAAACTATTTCGAACCACCGACTGAAACTGAAACTGAAATTGAAATTAAAATCGGCTACTGAAACAACACTAATCAAAACATATATATAAATAAATTTTATGCAATTTTACGATTCAAATCACCAAAATTATTACAAAGGAACAGTTAAGTGCTGTGTATCACAGCATTCCCGATTGTTCCTAAGTTGTTTTATAATTCTTTAGTATTATTCAATATCGTAATCCTTTGCTAGACGTCTAGAGGAGAGGGATCTTGGAATCTGAATGCCTGCCACCTACTGCTTTTGTCAAACGGCACTATACATATACTCCGATCCTCCTCACCAAATGGCGTAGTCTGACCAGCGCCAGTGTAACACAAGTGCGCCTGGTACGCAGAAAGCAATGCAGAGGAAGAAAGCCGTGGGGCCAATGTTATCAACGTCAAAATCCTGGTTAACTGGGCTATCTTTGACCCACGACGTTAACCCGGGTTAACGATTTAACCAGGTTTTGGGCGTTGATAACATCGGTCCCAGATGTCTCGTCTCATCCTAAGTTACAAACAGGTTTGCTTGCTGAAACACTCTTGCTGCCATTAATGTCTAGAAGATGCAGGACAGAGCGTGCATTCACATAGAACGATAGAACCTTGATCTGTTAGAGCTTAACAGAACATTCTTGACTAGTTCTTAGAACATTCTGTTTGAAGTAATTCGGAAGTTCCTATTTAATGAGATTTTACAGTTATGAGCACTGAGCAGCGGATCAAAAGCTCAATAGCTAAAACAACGACTGCTATTGGTACAACTATCGTTTCAGCTGTTATTCCTATGTTGGATATTATCATGAGAGAGCACAAACTGTATCCATTGGCTCAGGATGTGAATACAAAGGAACTGCAGCTCATGAAATGATGCACGCTCTTGGCTTCGATCACGAACAAAATCGACCCGACCGCGACCAATATGTCGAAATTCATTTGGAAAATGTGGAACGAGGTACTGTATCAGATTATGTTGTACAGTCAAACAGCAAAGAAAAGTACAAATGTACATTCTTTCTTCACTATCGCAGAAAACTGATAAATATGAAGCAATGAAATGGCAATTTTCAAGCACTGCAAATTAAAACATTGCAGTTATAACAGCATTTTGTAATGCAAAGAATCAGTAGGTATCAATGATCGTTGTATTTTAATCAAGCTGTAGTTTCCCCACAAGAAACAAGAACCGTGAGTGTTTTTGTTTGATCTATCGAAGAACTTAAATGTAACCTAAAGTCTGATTTTTGTACAAGAGAAGTTATCAACTATTATAAAAGACTTGTTGCACTTCAACTTAGGAATGGAAGGAAATTTCGAAAAATGCCGTGACTGTACAACACAAAGCCTTCCATACGATTATAGCAGGTACCGGTTTAATGTCTCCTGAGCTCGTATCTAATTATGGTATATATTAAACCACAGAGCTTCTCAATTGGTTCACCCAGTTGCTCTAACTTCACAAAAACCAAACACCGAAAATGGGTTCAATCGCTCGCTAGCCCGGGTTAACTCTATGTATTACAGATGCAAATAAAGCAGCAAATAAATAAATAATAAAGCTCTTGCCTCATTGGTCTAATTTAATTTCCACTGTAAATGGTGATTATATTTCAGCGTAATGCATTACGGCGACGATTATTTTTCACGAAACGGACGAGCCACAATTGTGCCAAAACAATCAAAGTATTACGCATATTGTTGCTAGATATAAATATCAGATGATTGATATTGATATATGCATTAATTAATACGTTAATATAATTATTTATTAATTTAAGTAGTCATCAAGATTGGACCATGTACGTACATATACAGTGATTTTCCAGGCACTGAAACTGAAACTGAAACTAGGTTTTAGGTTGTACAGGTTTCAATTTTAGGAACTGAAACTAAAACTTAAACTCAAACTATTTTGGGAAGAGACCTAAAACTGAAATTGAAACAGAGATTGTTTTAGGCCGCCGACTGAAATAGAAACTGAAACTATAAATTGTTAATGAAACAACACTATATATGCATATATTGTTCAGCGTTTGATAGTGGATCTTAATAACATTAGTGTTTTGTTTCCAGTGCACGCATAGGTCAGCGTGAAGGTTTAACGGAAATGGATTTCAAAAAGATTAACACTCTTTATGCTTGCGGTAAGATGTCAATCCGATTAGTTAGGACTGGGGTCATCAAAACGTTGCTGTGTCGGAGACTGATTTTAATAATATGTGAGAGTAATACTGAGAAAGTCATATGCAAGAGTGCCGACCGATTGTGAGACACTTCGCCACACTATTGTTCTGATTCGGTACTTGACCTTTGACTTAAATATTAGGAAAGGTTTTGAAGAAGTCTTGTATAAATCTTAAAATTCTGAGTTGTTTTGAACTCCTACTTTGATTCCTTCTTTGTTGGTTGAGATTGAGTAGATTGAGTAGCCGCGTCGTGTTTTATCAAGTGGCGCACTGGTGTAGCTGTTAATCTGGGTTTTTCATATTACCCATGGCAAACTACTTAGGCACTTTGGACAGTTTCAGCCCAGAAACTGAACGCTGGACATCCTATACTGATCGTTTAAATCAGTTTTTCGTCGCCAACGATGTGGTGGATGACAATAAGAAAAAAGCTATTTTTCTCACAGCGGTTGGAGCAACTACTTATGCAATTTTGGAAAACTTAGTTGCTCCAAGGAAGCCATATGATTTCGATTTGGCGGAGCTTCAAGAAAAGCTTCGAAACCACTTTGAGCCTACGCCGTTGAAAATGACTGAACGTTACAAGTTTTATCATCGAAAGCAGTTGGATGGTGAGAGTGTAACTGACTTTTTGGCGGAGCTAAGGAGTCTTTCCGCAAAATGCCAATTCGGGGACTTTCTAGAGGAAATCTTATGTGACATTTTTGTGTTTGGGTTACGGAATCAAGCCATCATGAAGAGACTCTTGGCTGAAAAGAATCTCACCGCACAACGTGCATACGACTTTGCCAAGACAATGGAATTTTCTGAAAAGGGTACGACGGAGATTCAAAGCAAAAGCCTTACCGTTAATGCCATAAAGCAGCAAACAAGGAACCTGAAATCCTCAGAATTTGCCAGACAATCGCCGTCCAATTGTTACCGGTGTAACGGAACGGGACATTGGTCAAACAATTGCAGATATAAAGAGTATTTATGCCACAACTGCGGCAAGAAAGGTCATCTGGCTTTCGCCTGCAAAGCCCAACAGAGAGCTCCTGCAGCCAAGAAAGATTTCAGAAAAGTTCCTGCTTCTGTAAAGAAACCTCAGAGAAATTATTGGATACATGAATCCGATGATAAAGAACTGTCTGAAGACGACGAAGACGAAAGCCCCATTTACCATATATTCTCTGTGCATTCGCGATCGACACCGCTCACGGCAGATTGCCACATTAACGGTGTCAAAATCAATATGCAAATTGATACCGGGGCAGCTGTGACGATACTGCCTTATCGACTAATTAAGTCGAGGCTGCCTGGCCTTCAAATGCGCAATACCAACGTTCGGCTGAAAGGATACAACGGCCATAACATTCCTGTTTCTGGGGAGGCTGTCGTCAATGTTTTGTACAATGGTCAGCAGTATGACAATATGCATGTTGTAATTACGAAGGATAGTAAAGGCCCGCCCCTGCTAGGGAGAAATTGGCTACAGAAGATCAAACTAAATTGGGCAGACATCAATTTGGTTCGTGATCGTACGGCAGATGAGAATTTTCTAAAATCCCGTATCTCTGCTTTATGCCAGGAATTTAAGGAGCTGTTCACGCCCGGTTTGGGTAAAGTCAAAGGAGAACCTGCCAAAATACGGGTTCATCCAGATTCCAAGCCGAAGTTTTTTCGCAGCAGACCCATACCTTTTCCATGAAGAAAGGTGTTGAGGAATCAATAGAGATATCCAAGACGGTATTTTGGAGAAGATTAACGTTTCTAGCTGGGCCTCACCCATTGTGCCGGTACCCAAGCCTTCTGGGGAAGTGCGCGTTTGCGCTGACTTTAAGGTTACCATAAATAAAGACTTAGAAATTGATCAACACCCAATCCCAAACCCCGAAGAATTGTTTCAAGTCCTACTGCAAGGCAAAAGATTCAGCAAACTGGACTTAGATTCAGATTCCTCTTTGGAGCAAGCAAGATTCCTTACCTTGATCTTGCTATTGACGGGAACGGTATTCGACCACTGGATAATAAGATTCAAGCCATTGACAAGATTCCGCCACCTGAATCAGTCCATGACTTGAAAGTGTTTCTAGGAAAGATCAATTTCTATGCATCTATGATTGAAAATCTAGCCGTCATAGCAACGCCTCTATACAATTTACTGAAGAAAGAAACAAAATGGAATTGGACAGAAGCTTGTCAGAAAAGCTTTGAAGAACTTAAAGAAAAGTTGAATCAAAAGCCAATCAGAGTTCCTTACGATCCGAATAAAGAGGTGGTTCTGGCGTGTGATGACTCCTCTTTCGGTGTTAGCGCCGTTCTTTCTCATCGTTACAAGGACGGTTCTGAACATCTGATTTCAGCAGCCTCAAAGGCGCTTAATGCTCAAGAACAAAAAGTCGCCCAAATCGAAAAAGAAGCCTACGCCATCGTTTTCGGCCTGAAGAAGTTTTACCCATACTTGTTTGGAAGGAAATTCATCTTAGTCACCGATCATCAGCCTTTGGTTAAAATATTTGGTCCTTACAACGGAGTCCCGGCCTATGCAGCAAACCGCCTGCAGCGATGGGCACTCATTCTGTCAGGGTTTCATTATTCTATTGAATACCGCAGATCAAGGGATCATGGGAATGCTGATTGTCTTTCTCGTTTTCCATTACCGATTTCCAATGACGCCCCGTGCGACTTAGTTGTGGAAGAAATAAATGTGATTCATAACGACAACCTCTCGCATCTTCCGATTACTACCGACGAAATCGCTACTGCAACAGCTGATGACGACATTCTAGTCAAAGTGCTGCACTATGTCAAAACTGGTTGGCCTCCGAAGTTGCCGAAAACGGAAAAATTTTTATTGCCCTATTTCACCCGAAAAAAAGATTTGTCGATTACCAATGACTGCCTGTTTTGGAGGGATCGAGTGGTGATTCCAAAGTGTCTACGTTCCTCCGTTCTATCTGAACTACATAGCGGTCATCCTGGCGTTTCACGCAGTCATTCATTAGCTCGACGTTTTGTCTGGTGGGATGGCATATCCTTGGATATTGCTGCTCAAGTTGGTTCCTGCCAGGCATGCAATGATTATAAAGATAATCCCAAGTCCGTCGCCAAACAGAGCTTTTGGCCACCAGCAGCCCTTACATGGGACAGGGTTCATATAGATTTTCTTTGTCCGTTCAAGAAGAAGTTGTGGTTTGTCTTGGTTGACGCTTCTTCCGGTTGGCCAGAAATTTATCCGGTCAATGATGTTTCAACAGGCCACACCTTGAAATGTTTAAAAGAAATCTTTGCCCGGTTTAGAATTCCAAAAGTTCTGGTTTCTGACAATGGTTCCGCTTTTGTCTCCAGCACTTTCGATTCCTTTTGCCAGAAGAATGGTATCAAGCATTTCCTATCCCCTCCCTACCACACCAACTCTAATGGGTTGGCTGAGCGCATGGTGCGCACGTTCAAAAGTTTTATGCGCCGGGCTGGCAACGATCCATCCGCGCTTCCAAAGTTCTTGTTGTCCTACAGAACCACTCCCAACCCATCTACTAACAAAAGCCCCGCCGACGTTTTAATGAATTATCCGGTGCGAACTCGTCTGTCCCTAGTCAAGTCTTTCCCGCCACTGAAAGAAGAAGAGGGTCCTAAGGCTAATTTTAACATCGGGGACAGAGTGTGGGACCAAGATGGATAGCTGGAACAGTTCGTGGTCTAAAAGGGAACCTGATGTGCTCAGTACGGGTAGCATCTGGTACCTGGGTACGTCATGTGGATCAACTTCGAAGGCGCCTGCTAGAGAAGACCAGCGTTGACGCCTGGGACGATTGGTTTTGGGACACAGAGGCTGACCGTGCGCCGGCACGCCGAGTAGAACAGGATCATGCTCAGGAAGAAGAACCGGATATAGCGCCTCCGCTTCGCAATTTGCGTCCTAGGGAGGCGCTCCGGTGTCCGGAAAGATTTGATCTAATATCAGGACAATTTCACAGACCGGACCGGCCTGTGCAATCGTAAAAGAACAAAAGTCCATCCTGATTGAAGGAAAGGGGAAAATGAAGAAGTCTTGTATAAATCTTAAAATTCTGAGTTGTTTTGAACTCCTACTTTGATTCCTTCTTTGTTGGTTGAGATTGAGTAGATTGAGTAGCCGCGTCGTGTTTTATCAGGTTTTAACTGTAATAATGAAAGAGGGGGCAACAGCTATGAAATGTTAAGTATTTGTTAGTGAGTTTATTGTTTGTTGTTTTTATTTCGGTAAAGTTTTTATAAAATGTTAATAATATCTAAATATTAGTTAAGACTAAAATTTCATTTGCACTGATTTAAATTAAAAAATTTTCTTTAATTTCGTAATAAGCAATATGTGTTTTGAGTTAAAGATAGGAAAGAGTTTGCAGGCGAAATTTATAATTTCAGATTGAAACTAAGCTAAAATAAGGCTATGCTTTTTATAGTTAACATTGCTATATAAGTGTTGGAGTACAATAAAAAACCATATTGGTCAAAACTTTATTGCTGTAGTTTATCAAAATTGTCTCACGTTTAATACGTAGTTTGTCCTGCCCCCTCCCTTTCCTTCTCGTTTCTAATTAAGTGTAAAGGGCATTCCCTTTCGCATCTACAAAAGAGCAATTAAAGTGTGGCGAAGTGTCTCACACCGTGCCGACCAGTTTCCTAGCGTTTATGACCAATATACGCTGCCCATTATTATCCGCCGCGGCTTTCTCAAGAAATAAGATCTATATACATTGAACGTATTTTCTTCGCTATGAACTGGGACTGGACATTAATAAATTTAGTTTTAAATCTACATTGGTAGTTAATTTTTAAGCTTGTTACGCACAGCTTCAGTTATAATTAATAAGTAATAAACACTGGAAGTACATGTTGACATCTAACAGACAGATTTTTTCAGATAGAACCGTGAACGGTGGTAGTATCAGTACCGGCGGAGGAGGAGGAGGAGGCAGCGAAGGTGGAACTGGAGGAGGAGGAGGGGGAGGAAACGGTGGAGGTACTGGCGGCGGCGGTTCCAACTGTAAGTAACCACTTGATCCCTGGTACATGTATTAATGTATTTTATTTTTAGTTTCTGTAGTGATATGAGCAGAATTTATGTAAAGCGTCCAAGGGAGGCCAAAGGTTGGGTTCCGTTGCATATGTTTGACAACAATGTAAAATGGCTTCTTTCGTCTTTCTCATTAGTATGTACTTGCTATACAATACCTACTAAATAATTGTCAACCATTGTATTAGTTTAATTATTATTTGCAAGCCATTCCATTCAAATTAATTTGAGTTATCAATTAGTCATTTTTGTCATATAGTTTTTACCTTTAGGTCAGGATAAATGGGGCTGTGATGGACTGAACAGAAGATTGTGTCCATATTATTATGATATCTGTCCAAGAGCTTGCGGACGTTGCTAGCTGGTGCTAGCTTGATGTTAGTTAGCTGGTACTATGTGTCAATGATTGATAAATAAAGCAAATTATTGTGTAGTGCAAGTATGAATGACTTGAAATCGACGTCCGTTGGACCAGAAAAGTCTCAAAGAGTTATTTTGAATGTATCAGCCCATATTCAAAGGAATCCTCTTATTTAGAAATGTCCGTAGCGGTTAAAGTTTGTGTAAATATGGATAATAGATCTTTTCTGGCTTCATCTTCTTTTTCTCCTTCACAGACTTTTTTCTTGTAAAACAATAAAAACGAAATTACTTGAGAGTATGTACTCCTGAATCTGCACATGCCATATTGAACAAAACTAATGCACAACTAAAACTGCACAGCTCAAGATTGATTGATTAGTTTTGTTTGGTTTGCCTCGCAATTTATTAGCTCTAGTTTTGAGGAGATCAAGATAGAAGTCCCCAATTCTGAATTTTTTCAAGTGTCTGAGACATCTTAGGAAGATTTTGCCAATAAAAATATCACACGGTTTCAATTCATAGTAGAATTTCGAAATGTACTCGAAACCATAGCTGAAGTGGAAGGACGCAGTCATGCTCCCATCAAGAACCAAATATCATGCATTTATTTAACTAATTTTTTATAGAATTTGTCAAATTGAAGGCAGGTTTGTTAGCGATGAGGACAAGAAAAAACAAGCTATCAATATCTTTATCGTGTCTCTGACGTCATCTGTTCATGAATATGCTCTAAATTGGGAATGGGAAGTTGGAAAAGTTTGGACCAAAGCTTTGAGGTTGGTAGAGACTTACAAACTTTCGTCAAACCTTTAGCACTGAGCTATTCTTGGACGCACTCTCTTAAAAGTTTGACTAATGCCGCGTCTAAAGTTAGATATACCCCCTAAATAAAGTGTTGGTCATTGAGCTAGCAAGCTTTCATAGGATAGCTTTACGCTAACTTAGACCCTTCTCCCTTTTTAAGCTTTAACTCATCCTTGAATGACTTATACTGCCCTTAGCTTACATCGATTGGTAGAAGCTTTTAAGCTGGCTTTTTGACACTGTGTTGGCCCTGCTTTTCGGGAAACTTGAAAGTTTTGAATCAGATTCTAGAAAGACTAAACCCAAAACGTTTCAAGACTCTTCTTGTAAATAGCCAGCTCATCGTCAAAATCCAAACTACTTTCAGCTTTGTTAAGGGTTATTAATCTGAAAATTTTTGGAGCTGCTGCACTCGTTCTTTTATCACGTATATTTATTTATCATCCTTAATCAATTGGGTTCAATTAAATTTAATTGCGTAAAATCATTATTAGTAATGTGTATCTGTAGATGTACATTAACAGCTGATTTTATCAATACAGACAAGCAGAACTCAGGATAAACTTAATTTCTATTATTTTTCATAATACACTTGGGCTTCCCCTCTGGCTAATTATCTCGGAAAGACATTCCCGAGACCGGATGAAAGCGTTCGGGACGTCTGCGAGGTATGGTTTAACGACGCACTGTTTTGTAGATGGACGGAAATGGCGGCGGTAGGAAGGTGAGCATTCAGCGATCCGGCCATCCAATATATTACGTGAGACCAACCGTCGCCGTCGATTGGGACCATTTTGTAGTCGGACAAAAGAAAAAGACAAAGCTTTGTAGCCCTATAATCTTGATTTTCGGTTTCGAAAATCTAGACCGGACTTTGGATAAGTGATTCTTTTTGCACCCTACGAAGTCATCGACTTTTAAATATTGGCTTCCATCTTTGTCAGTAAAACACCACTTGGTGATCGGTTTTCTATCGACTATCGACGCAGAACTCAGAATAACTTTTTTATAATAATACTTTATATATTTTTATAATATATACTTAGATTAGTATAAGTTTGTTATCTCTAAAATGCATTTCTTTAATTTTGCAAAAATCATAGTATTAATTTAGTGTGTTACTTCCTGCATTAATATTTCAAATCCTTATTGTCAGCAATATCCAGACTCTTTCTGGAGTGATAGGAACAAATTAGTTTGAGTTAGCTAGCAGTGTACTTCAACTTTGGTAACTTTAGTCTTGCAAATGTAGGTGCTTCCTAAACTGCGGCCCGGCCCGGCCCAAATTGCCTAAAATGCGGCCCCATGTTAGATTTTAAAAATACACTAGAATTGGATTTTTGGGCCGCAAACAGCCTAAAGTGCGGCCCTAGGCCGCAAACTTCCTGAACTGCGGCCCGTCATCCTTGGCCGCAGTTCAGGAAGTTTGCGGCCTAGGGCCTAAACTGCAACCCGAACTGTTTCTGGGCCGCAAAATGCCTAAAATGCGGCCCGCACTGTCTTTGGGCTGCAAAATGCCTAAACTGCGGACCGAACTGTTTTTGGGCCGCAAACTCCCTAAGCTGCGGCCCGAACTGTCTTTGGGCCGGAAAATGCCTAAAATGCGGCCAGAACTGTCTTTGGGCCGCACCGCAAGCTGCCTAAAATGCGGCTCCAACATTTTGTTTCCTGCTGGGGGGGGCATAGTTTGGGGATTAGGGGTATCTTCCCAACTTATTTGGCCAGATCCTCCATATTTGGTGACATACCCTCCCCCCAAGTCTCCGCTACCCCCTCGAACTCCCTCCTCAGCCCTTTTTGGAGCTAACAACTAAATAAAGTTGGCTAAAAAGTAGTAATGTTTTGAAAATAACTGAGTAAGAGTAAAAGAAGAACCACGACAAGACTCAGTGTTCTTCCTAATTTCAATGCATTTCTGCGCTGGAATCTTTTGAAAACTGATGTCAACTTTTTGTCAAGCAAAAGGTGGGTCAAAAAATGATAGTAAGTTCTATTCTTCACATAAATCAGCAATATGTAATGGAAAAAGCTAAGTGAAACTCAAAAATGACAGAGCAAGCTCAGTTTGTTATCGATTGTGATTCTCGATCGAATTGTTTGATGCCTTGATTATGAGTGATGTGCCTGTAAGATCCTAACGTGACCAATGAAACGTCCAAGCAAATGTATGAAAATATTTGTCATTTAACTACCAGAGTTGCCAGTCAGTCTAAAACACTCAGAAATTCACAATTCGGGACATAGGTTCTAGCGCAAATAGGAGAATAATGTTAGAAGTAGCACTATGACCCACTCAAATGACGCAAAACGGAATAGAACTTCAGCAGAATGCAGCTTGATAAGTGTTAAGTAGGTTACCAATTAATAATGGAGGGGTCGTTACCCTTCCCGGGTCAGTAATAGGCCCTATCATTGCTCTTATTGCATAATGGAGGAGTCGGTACTCTTCCCAGGCCACGAATAAGGCCTCTCGTTGTCCAGAAGCTCTTCAAAATTCGATTACAACAGCTTGAAATTATCAAAGAAAATGGGTGCAAAGAAAGATGTTGCGAAATAACCAGTAATTTAACCGGAGAATTCGAGTTTAAAACGTTTTTACATTGTCAGTAAGCGCAAATATTGGAAGATGGGTTAATAAATGGTCATAATTTGCTCGTTAATAGCACAGGATAACGTTAATTTGTGTTAGTAAGTGTTCTTAGGCACAAACTGCAATAATTAGGTAGTAATTAGTTAAATTGTGAGATTTTTAACAAAAATACACGTTAGGCTTATCTGAAAAGCAATTCTTTTCTGATTCCGAAAATCCAAACCCGGTCTTTTAACTCCCAATATTGCGAAAGATATAAGTAAAAGAAGTTTTGACTAGTTCCGTTTTAATTTCGTAATATTGGCCTTTTTGTGACCTTTATATTAACAAGGCGTAACAATTGCGTGTGGTTACGCCCATTCATGTTTTCATTCATTCCATTGAGCCTCTGTTGGCTCTCTTCCAGCAAAGACTTGCCTCGCAGAGAAAGAGTTAGTATACACCTTTAGGTATAGTAATACGGACGGAGGAGGGCTTAACTCCCTCCCAAATAAATAAAATACAATGAAATTGGTCAGTCTTAGGTAGTTTCGTACGTAGAATAATAATATTTGATTTTTAGTTTACAGAAAAATACGTAATTCCTTGTATGCACATTTTTTGCGCAACAATTGCCCTCTTGAGTCACTTACTGGAAACATAGAAGTTCCAGCGAGGGAGAGCAATTGTTGCTAGGATTAACGAGCGGCTTCTCTTGTCTTCGGCTGAAAGGTCATGCCCAACAGGAAAGAAAGGGTCTTGGAAACAAGGAAACGCTCCAATATAATAAATACAAAATTCATTAAATAATTTAGTCAAGTTAGCACTTAATATTTGGTTTTTTATAATCGGCCCCGAGAGGCCTTCATTTTGTACAATTTTGTTTTCCAATTCACGAAAACTAATTTTTAAGTCAACAATTTCCCTTTTGGTTACCTTTACTTGTTAACCAGAACGTCTGCAAAGTTTCCTAAAATTCAGCTTGGGAAATTCATCAAAAAGGGGTCAGTTGGAGGGTCATAATTCCTTTTTCTCATTAATCTCCCCTCCAACCGACCAGCCGCCTCGCCAGCCCGCGTCGGGCACACGCTTTAAGATAGGGAGCTTCCAGAAAATTCTGGAAGCTCCACCCAAAGTCAAAGGAAATCCGACAAAGGCAGTGAGCTGTCAGACTCCTGTCAGCTCACTGGAAATTTCAAAAACTTAGTCAGTGTTCGTCTGAGTTTTGGCCGAGAGCGGCCGTGTTTCCTCTCTTCAGCAGTGCACTTTCCCGTTGTACCAACGATTTGGCCGGGAATAAAAAGTGCACTTAGGACACGAGTTAGGGCCTCTTCTGACCCACACAGGTCAGAAGGGATGAGCTGAGCTTACACGACGAACACCACACGTTGAGGGCCATATGAGCGCATTATGGTCGGCAGATTCGCACAATTAGGAACGCATTGTTAGGAACTTTCAGGAGGCCCTTTTGGCTTATTTTTCTTCCTTTATTCGCCTTTGGGCCACAATTTTAATCAGCGAATTGGAACCAAGCCACGGTCTAGTTGGCCCTAATTTTTAGGAGGGGCTTTATGCCCAATTTTTACCTTTTTCTCATTTTTCGGGGTTTTGTAGAAGAATTGGGATTTTTGAGTGGGGACCCTCCCCTGAGCTGAGTTTAGGAGGTCCCTTGGTTACGGCCTCAAATTAGATCTGAGCTAAATTAGGGATTAATTCTCCCCACAGCCGGCTTAGGAATTGCCGGCCGTAATTGCAGAAATAGGCGCTATTGAAGCAAAATATATCGTCTGTAATTGTAAATCGTAGTTTTGTGTAGGTCGGCTACCAAACTTAATAGGAATTAAAACCTGAATCGCTTTTAACTATTAATTATCAGGTTGTTTTAGGGGGAATGGCCGGCTTCCCCGAAGTTAATTTAATAAAATAAAACTGTCCTTAGCGGAACTTGTGTGTGTGGTTTTGTTTTCTAATAATAGTTGCCTGAGCAATTATTACTCGGTTTGCTTTCCAAGAGGTTGTCAAAGTTCCAAAATTCGTAGTCTCTGTCAAACTTACAAAGTTCATGAATTTCAAAATAAAAACGGAAGTTAGTCAATGTCAGAATTAGAACAAAAATGTGCATACAATAAGTAGTTAAGTTTTGTTAAGGAGTAGCTAGGATTTGTTGTGCTTGTATAAATTGTACGAGTAAATGTTGACGTGATTGCAATCGTGTGAATGTGATCCCCAAATTTACGTAAGCGGCTCCTTGGGTAAACCCCTCTTGAGTTGCGAGGTTCCAAGAGTAGCCCCATTTCGAGAGTGTGATTTATAGACCGAAATTGGGTAGTTGTGAGTGTGAATGAGGGCATACCATGTAAACCCCCTTTTTGTCTGATAAGGGTCTTGGGACTGCCAGAATGAATGGGTAAATATTCAGATACTAGGCAGGAATTGGGCCAAGTTGAGTAGCAATTTGGCCCCTAACTGTAAATAATTAGGGTTCATTCAAAACTTGGCTGCTAGTTTGACGCGAAAAGGCTGCTTTTGGAATGAATGTTGTGCGAATTCTGCAAGGAAACGGTGGGCTGTTCTGTGGTTTAGAATGGGTTTGCAGCCTAGGGTCACGGGGACCCCGAATTAGGACTGTAAATATGTTGGGTTTCCGGTCATCCGTGTAGGTAGCCCTGCGATTAGGGGACGGATGAGCCGCATTCATGGAATCCAGGACCAGCCAAATCAGAACTATAACAGGAGTAAGGCACAAAACAGCATGGTGTTCGCTGCAATTCAGTATTAGTAGTAGTAGCGAGTAGCGGACTAATAGGTCATCTAGTTTTAATCTAGAAACTAATGCTAGTTTTGTTGTGTTGGTAACTTGTTAGTCGGATAGTGTCTAGTCGGTGTAGTTAGTTCCGGCTAAGGATAAGCGTATTATTTGTCTTAGTTAAAACGGTTATTGTTTCGCAACGTCGAATACTCAAAATCAAGCCAGTTGTAATGCCAGTTTAAAATGGCAAAAGAATAAACCAAACTAAAAGAAAAGAAATAAACCCGTGCTGAGACTTGAACTCAGGGCCTTCGGCGGCCTGGGCCGATGCTCATCCATTGAGCCACAACGGGTTATGATTAGAACTAGTTCCAGCTAGCTTATGTACCGTAGCAATTTGGCAACCCAGCACGTGTGCGTTTGAGCTAATGCACTATATGTACAAATTACGCATATGTGGACACAAACTTTGATAACGATTTTCTCTTCAACAGCTGAACGGTTTGATCTGTTTCGAAAAGGAAAATGTTCAACTCTTCAAACTCTACAAAATGATATAATTTTTACCCATTTGGCCCATTTGGTGACAAGAAGTTACTAGAAGCGGTTAACATTGTCAGAAAGGCAATAACCAACAATTTTGAGTCATTTCGTCAATTTACGAGCTCAAATGGGGCCCAAAATGCACATTTTGGGCCTGGCAAGCAAAAGAACGAGTAATGGTTGCTGGGTTCGATTCCCGCACCATAATTTTGTACTAATGGGTTTTAACCCATTTGATTCAGGTGCGCGGATCGTCTCCAGTTCGGAATCAGAGTCAGTGAGCTAGTCAGACTTGGATCAGTCAGTGGAAGTGCTTAATCCAGGAGCTTTGGTCAGAATCAGTATTGTTGGTAGATTATTGGATCCGGAAGTGATCCCAGATTTGGATTATCAGTCAGACTTATGTGGAGCCTAGTCACTGTAGGTACCTTGTGGTCTTAGAGCATAACTAAGGTCGAAATCAGAGACGAATCCTGCCGGCGCTTGACATCAATTGGGCAAACTGTAGAGAGGAATTTAGCATTCAAAAAATCACTCGCTAATTCGATTCGGAAAATGTACAACCTTATCCAGTTCAACCTTTTCACCTCCGGGGCTCAGTCCCCTTTGTCTCTGGCTTGAGCTTAGGTAGCAGCCAGAAGTTCATAGTATCTTGATAACGGAAGAGCTCGAAGAAGAACTATCTCTCGAACTTTGTATTTCGTGTTAAATTTCATTAATCAGAAATAAGTAAGGCAGAACCAGGAATTCCCCCGTTTCATTACTTCCTCAAAAGGACATTTCCGTACAGTAACCCTGTCTAGGTGTTGGAGCGGACCTTCAGGAAAGCAGTGTCCAACATTCGGGGACTCACCCATAGTCCGACCCCAGGTTTATCTTAGTAAATATTTGCTGATTTGTAGTTTTATTGATTTGTAGTTTGGTAATCCGTTTTGTAAGGACGGATAAAGAGTCGCACAGCACAAGCATATAGGCGCACGATAAAGCATATAGGTGCTAAGTAGCAGAGTATCGGAGACAGTGTAATAATTAGGTAACTGATACCAAGTTAGAGAAAGAGAAGAAGAAGAGGTACCGCTAAAGCTAAAACTTGTCCCTAAAACACATATAAACTGGGTAATATTATCCTAAATTAGGATCATATTAATAGACTGCTAAAGACGGTAACTGGCAACTCTGGTACAGTAACTGAACACTGTACTGAACGGTATTTGTATCTGTTTTTGCACAGCTTGTAACGATCCCTAGTAATAACGCTTGTTGTATATTAATTGTCATAATTTTAGAGTGTACCTATCATAATTGTATTAATCCTAATAAATAGCTGGCGTGTCAAACTCAGAATCTTAGTGTTGTGTAAAGTGGCGCGATTGTCTTCTGAAACCAGGCGCGATTGCCATACAAAGAATCCATCACAAGAATTGGATCAGGACTGATCAAGGTAAGTTCTGTTCAGAGATTGGAGGATTCATCATCAATCCGGCGATCAAGTCAAAGCAAGTGCTGACCCTTCCTGCTGATCTGCTGGAAACCAGTGCATCAAACGAACTCACAGCGAAGACCCCGACAAAGGTTGGCCGCAGGGAATCTCTGATTTTGGAACACCACCTTTCGGAGATCCGGTGCCTAAGTCTGCTTCGATAAGTGGACGTGCTAACCTTCCGTGTGATCAAGTCTAAAGTGGATCGAGATTCAGATCTCACTGACTTCATTACAAATATCATTTGATCAAAATTTTGCTGTATTCAAAGTAGTGTTGTTTTGTTGTTTCAGTAACCGATTTTAGTTTCAGTTTCAGTTTCAGTCGGCGGTCCAAGACGGTTTCAGTTTCAGTTTCAGTTTATTCGAAAAACTGCAGATTCTAGCGTTGAGACATACTATAATGCATAAATTTATGGTTATTTATACAACTTCCACTGCAGAGTATTAACGAAAAAACCGCTTATGAAAAAAACTTTTGCTTGACAAAAAGTTGACATCAGTTTTCAAATGATTCCAGCACAGAAATGCATTGAAATTAGGAAGAACACTGCTTACACTGAGTCTTATGGTGGTTTCTCTTCTTTTACTCTTACTCAGCTATTTTCAAAACATTACTACTTTTTAGCCAACTTCATTTAGTTTTTGGCTCCAAAAAGGGCTGGGGAGGGAGTTCGAGGGGGTAGCGGAGAGTTGCGTAGCGGAAGTGTTGTAATATAGCGATTACCAACGACTTGGTACTGGAACTGCGCCCAATGGATAAACGCGCCTGGCCAATCAAGAGCCAGTCCGGGGTAGCCTCGCCAGTACCAGATGTTACACGCACAAACTAACCTAGCTACTCCTAAATAAAGCCCTAGCAACACAATTAAAAAATGTGGTTTAATAATGGCGCGTAGGCCGAAAATGACACTGATGTACAGATGGAAAGTACACAATACAAGTATAGCAACAATATTAGATATACGTAGATAATACAAGGCCGTACTGGCTGTTAACACACGTACACTCGTACACAGAGAAACAATACCTTACACAGGAGCCGGGAGAGCGCGGAAATACAGATGGGGTGGGGGACCCAACTGTGCTGACAAGGGAGGCCAAAGGCGAATGCACACAACAAATACTACAAAGGGGGAGAAACAAACAAACGTGACAAAGTAAACCCAACACTGAGTTGGGAAGGGAGAGAATTATTGAGACCCCCCAGGAGGCGGGACTTGGGTAAACCCTCCCAACCAATAGCAGTGTAACACATACATGTAAAATGGGGAACTCCCAATAGGATAACAGACCCAGTCCAACCCTACCTTCCCCGACCAACTATTGCATTGGCAACAAGCACAGTCAGCACATAGCTGGGCGAAAGAAGAAGTGTTGAGCATTACACACATAAATACACAATATATACCTATATTCCTTACAGTTGGGGGGGAGGGTATTGTTGTAACTTAACTAGTCCAGATTATCACCAAAACTAACTTTACTGATTATAACATGGGCTTATATAGCCATCATTGTTCAATCAGTAGAACAATCGTTACGGTCAGGTTATGCATAACTATAACAGTGGATCTGATCACAACAGGTATGTCATCAAATATGGAGGATCTGGCCAAATAAGTTGGAAAGATACCCCTAATTCCCCCCAAACTATGCCCCCCCCCGAGCAATAAACAAAATGTTGGGGCCGTATTTTAGGCAGCTTGCGGTGCGGCCCAAAGACAGTTCGGGCCGCATTTTAGGCAGTATGCGGCCCAAAAACAGATCGGGCCGCAGTTTAGGCATTTTGCAGCCCAGAAACAGTTCGGGCCGCATTTTGGGCATTTTGCAGCCCAAAGACAGTTCGGGCCGAATTTTAGGCATTTTGCGGCCCAGAAACAGTTCGGGTCGCAGTTTAGGCATTTTGCGGCCCCAAAACAGTTCGGGCCGCATTTTAGGCAGTTTGCGGCCAAGGATGACGGGCCGCAGTTTAGGAAGTTTGCGGCCTAGGGCCACAGTTTAGGCTATTTGGGCCCAAAAATCTAATTCTAGTGTATTTTGAAAATCTAACACGGGGCCGCAGTTTAGGAAGCCCCGCAAATGTATGTAAATAATCAATGAGTTTAGAAATTTGAGTAAGTCACTGTATGTTTTGCTGAAGGATGTATGTAGATCATCAAAATAAAATGACGGACCCAAAGCTTCTTTGAGGGCTATGAAGTGAAAACCAACTCGTTTCTTGCTTGCACAGTAGAATCAGGTTATGAATTAAGTTGTTTTTTGCAGCTGATATTTAGGGTAAACTCGTTTATAATGGACAGTTTATAGTGTAGTTTATAGTAGAGACAGAAACAAGTTAGATTTCTTTAAGTCGAACTTTGTTTGCATATATGAAATCATACCTGTATTGAAAAACATTGAAAAACATACCTGTACAAATTTTCAGCTCAATTGGTTAAGCTGTGAGACCTACAGGCGTAGGAACGTGACAGGACAAAACGTTTTAAAACCTCTCCCGCAAAACCACTAATTTTACAATTTCAACATTTGCTACTAATTTCTTGTTTTTGGCTTTTATTGCAGTAAAAATAGGTGTAAAAGATACTTGACAACATTAGCCGAGTTGTGTGAACTTAGCTCGGACTATGTGTCAATGTGTCCACATTATCCGAGCTGTCGAAAACTTAGTACAGTTACAGTTTTCCGCAGAATTTTTATTCCGCTGGAGCGGAATATCTTCACCGGTTTTGTAGTATAAAATGCATGTACGCCATTGTTAGGCTCTGATGTTTCTCCTATGTTTAACACACGGCCTAGTATATTACTTTTTTAGAAGCAACAAAATGCGATGAAGATAGCTGTTTGGTTTTTAGAGGAATCCAAACTAACCCTATTGCAGAAGTTTCAATGAGTTTTAGTAAATAAATGCTTTGAAATTTTAAAATACGCCGTGGCGTTATTTGTAACTGTAATCCTCCGCAGCTATCGATTAGTGAATGTTCGCTTACACAAAACGTATACCATACAATCAAATTGAATTTGCACCAAATCAGATGAGGATTAGCAATGGTCTGTTAGCAACTCCTCCTCGACGTTCGATGCTCAAAAAATAAGACTCATCCCCTAGCTAATCTCGGATTGCCTATTCTTTTTGGGCAATAGCCAGAGATCAATTCACAGTTGAGTTTCAGTGTTTTAATTTTCTACTCGCTGTTCTTCTTACTGTCTTTCTTACCGCGTTGGATGTGGAAGCAAAATAATAGATTTTTCGGAAAGTCGTTAGAAAATAAGCCAACGTGTTTTCTACAGTTGTATAGATACTGTAAGTCTCTGGTGTAACGTCTGCTTGGGCAGGAGGCCCGACACTTGCACGCTTCGGACACATCAAGTTTTAACTGAGTTCCATGGAATGTTGCTTCCGTGCGTGGCATTTTGCTCCTCAGATTCTAGTTTTACAATTAATAACTTTCATATCAGTTTTATCTTCAAGTCAATGTTGCAATCAACGCTGTAAGTAAAGTGAGTAAAGTCTTTATAATTTGATTTTGGGAATTTTTAAACTAAGATAAATAAAGGGCTCAGCGACGGAATATTACCCCTTTTAGGGGTGATCTTGTTCCACTTCTCAATATAAAACTACATTTGAAATGTCATTAGTAAGAGGGAAAACGTGCTTTTACTTGATATAAAATTTATATGGAATAACCGCTGAAAATTTTGAGTAATTTTTCTCGGAATCAAGTTTTGTCAAAAAGTGTTAACTATAGACGTATTTACCCTACCGACGTTAGGTTAATTGGATGTTCTGTATTATTTAGATACGCCTAATTAATATGCATTTGAATTCCAATATAATTTTCCACAAAACAACATTTAGTTAGGTGTCAACAGGTCTTCGACAGTACAGTGAACAGAAGTGAAGCTTTTGGCCTGCCATATGAAATTATATTTAGTGGGAACCCAGCAAATCCTATGTCTGGTTTGGATCACAATTTGGATCCAGGAATCCAAATCAAGCCACGTTCCAACAGAAACTGCCATTTCAACTGGTCGTATCAGGGGTGAGCGGATAAAGCCAAAATGGAGTGCTGAATATTTCAGTGTATATAAAGGCATACCTTATGCTGCCGCTCCGGTTGGTGCCTTACGATTCCAGGTAAATTGTTTATTTTCTTGAGTAGGTATACTTATGTTTATTCAGTGCACTTGCACAAAATTGAATTCTGCTCATTCAAACGGAAAAACCGCTTTTACCGACAACAGGGCCCGATGTTATCAAAACCGGTGTTTATTTGTCCAATTCTTTCTTCTTCGAATGATGGCAGTTAGTGCCAAGACCAATATTTGTTCAACAGCAACAACAAGAACACAAAATCAGCACACCAGAAGACTTAACTGAATGAAGCACTATAATCGCCCAAACCGCAACGTGAACTCATTGTACTTAAATGTTCCTATTTATCAAAAAAGCCACATCTGTATAAACATTTATTTTTTTAGCCTCCGTCACGTATCAAAAAGTGGAGAGGAATAATGAATGCCACAAGATTTGCTGCAGCCTGCTCACAGAGAAAAAGACCAAGCAATCAGCGAAGAGAGTTTGGTAGATTCATTACAACAGGCCGGTATGCCGAAGACTGCCTCTATCTTAATGTTTTCGCGCCATCTCAGGTTAGTAGAATGGAATCTGATCTAAGAACAACTTGGCTATTTGACCGAATCAATCATTGTTCAAGCCGTTTATTGGTCTTACTGTACCGGGCAAGCAGATTGGTGGTAAACAACTAGTACTGAGTACCCCCACAGTGGTATTAGAAATCTGCTTGATGTTTTGTCCAACTGCCGGTTCGAGCAATTATCGGTCGGGGGGACAGCTGTCAAGTAATTGTCGACAAGTTCTGTTTCTTCCCCAATTTGCTTCTGCAAATTTCGTTTAGAGCAGTTGTTGTGCACTGAGGAAAACATCGCCTGGAGGGAGACTGGTGTGTTAATAAAACCACGATTTGTTAAAATAAACTGGTATTCATGCAACATTACATTGAACTCAGAATTCCGGCTAATCTGACAAGAATGCCAAGGTCTAAAAATGGCAATATCTTTACAGATAGGCAGTTTCGATTTTATTGGTCCACAAGAACACTTTATAATTTCTATGCCGTTTTAGCTGAAATAAGCATTAACTGCTGTTTAGAGATGGAATGAGACCTTCCCTGTAATGGTGTGGATTCATGGTGGAGGATTCCAAATAGGATCTTCTGCTGACTATAAACAGGATCCAATTTTACGGCATTTTGTCAGCAGAAAGGTCATATTCGTAACCCTCAACTATCGTTTAGGACCACTTGGTAAATGTGTAACAAGTGATATGACGTAACGTAACAAGGTTTTTCGGGGTCGCTGATCTCGAAGTTGAAATCAGTTTTGCAATTAATTTTTGTTAGCCTAATAAGCTTAAGTTGTAAGCTTAACATGTATAATCGTATACTGAGCTAACAGAAACCGAACTACAAAAAACGGATTTCAGATTCGTGTTTGGCAGCTCCGAAAAACCTACTAAGGGCCTTTTCGCGCAATGAGTTAAACGAGTTAAAAAAGCTAAAATGAACTCAATCCTTTTCGCGCACAGGGTTAAAAAAGTTAAACAGTTCATTTTAACTCGCCAACTGGGTTAAACGAGTTTATAGCTTTTAACTATACTGTTTTAATTTGCGCGCGAAAAGGCCCTAAGACAAAAATGTTTCCCCTTACGAATCCAAAATCTAATTTCGCGAAAAGAATGCAAGAGTAAACAGAAAGTAAACGCCGCATCAAAAGCTTGGTGATTCTGAAAGAAATTAAAACTACTTTAAAAAATTATAGCTCAGCTCCGTTAATGTTATCCAACTATACGTTGAACGATAGTGTAGTGCATTTAGTTAAAGCCGTGGTAAGTAAATGTGCTCATGGGCGGCACTGTTTACAAATTGCAGCAGTTAAGGGCGACTTATTCCAGCTGTCGACATTGTCCTACATACATATCCTGGTGTGCTTAACGACTCAATATTATTCCCTTGAAAATCCAAGATTGAAAGGATGCTGATTAGTAAACCAATAAGAGTACCAATTTATTACCAATTTTAATGTTTTCACATGTTACTTAGGCTTTCTAAGTACTGGAGATTCAGTGATCCCAGGAAACAATGGACTTCAGGACATTGTAATGGCTCTTGGATGGGTTCGTGAAAATATTCGTGAATTTGGTGGGAATCCAGGATCGATTACATTGATCGGTCACGGCTCAGGAGGGGCTGCAGCTTCACTTTTGTCCTTGTCGCCTGTTGCTAGTGGTTAGCTATATACTCATTTATTTTTCACGCATGTGTTCTAAATCTGTAAGTTTCGTTGTGGTTTGTTTGTGCGTCCTACAGTCAATCTAAAACAAGGAAACGAATAAAGCAGATTGAAAGGGAAATGCTATAATCTCTGCTTTGAGATCTTACAAGCATCGTAAACTAGTTTACTTGATTTTTTCCGACACCCAACCACAGTTGGTATTCCGGTTAGAGGTAGTGTCAGCTTGTTTTCAAAGTTTGTTTGGGTATGGGAGCAGACACTGAATAACTGCAATAGCAATTATCCGAGGTGTTTTCCAGGGCTATCGAGGCGTCCATTGCTTTTACCGTAATGAAGGCCCTGTGGCAGCGCTCATTAAGCAGGCGGCCGCCCTTTGCACATGCTCGGTAAATTGCCGGAAGGGCGGATTTCAAGGTTTCCTTTTCGCGAATGGGTTAAACTAGTTGAAATAAACTCGATCCTTTTCGCGAATGGGTTAAAATAGTTTAATTTAACTAGCCGAGTTAAGCAGAGTTAAAAATTTTAACCCTCCGGTCATTCGCGAAAAGAGTTAAAATTAACTCTTTTAACGCTACTCTTTTCGTGAATGACACGTAGAGTTAAAAAGCTGCAGAGTTATATTTAACTCTACCCTCTTCATAATGGGTTAAATTTAACAGTGTTAACTCGCTCACGATAAATTGAATTGAATTTTGAATTAAATTTTAACCCTCGTTCCAGCACGCGGGTTAAGCGAGTTAAAATTTTCGATGGTTTGCATTGTTATTGCCAAACTTTGCGCGCGTAATAAAGTTTTAAATATATGAGAAGATAATGCAACCAATGAAAGCGTAACACATAATTTCATTGGATTGTTCATAATGCTTCAAAATTTTAAAAATTATTATTATCAAGAGTACATAATAACTATTATGGTTATTATGTACTCTTGCTATTATTATGATATAAATAAGTAATAAACTCTAAATTATTTTGTCACAGTTATATTTGACAACACTTTATGAATGCCAACAAGAGTACATAATAGATAAGAGTAAGAAACTCTTACGCTAGCATGTACAAATCATGTAAGGTATGCTCGGTTCATTAACTCGGGACCCCCCCGTAACTTCCGGGGGGGAGGTCCCACTTTGCACTAATTACACGGTTTCATATAAGCGTGTGTCTGATCGCTGATTGGCCCATTAGCCCAAGGCTTATGGTAGGTAATTTATTATTAGTTATTTTAATTAATTAATTATAACTTTAATTAGGTTAATACAATTAAAAAACTAATTCGACAACTTTATAGCATTTTTTCTGCTCTTTCCAATGATATAAAAATTGTAGCATATAAAAATCCGAAGGAATGTAATCTGCAACAATTTTTATATCATTGGAAAGAGCAGAAAAAATGCTACAAAGTTGTCGAATTAGTTTTTTAATTGTATTAACCTAATTAAAGTTATAATTAATCAATTAAAATAACTAATAATAAATTACCTACCATAAGCCTTGGGCTAATGGGCCAATCAGCGAGCAGGCACACGCTTATATGAAAGCGTGTAATTAGTGCAAAGTGGGACCACCCCCCGGAAGTTACGGGGGGGCCGAGTTAATGAACCGAGCATACCTTACATGATTTGTACATGCTTACATGCTAGCGTAAGAGTTTCTTACTCTTATCTATTATGTACTCTTGATGCCAATTTGATGAAGTATGTATGAGAGCAGCTGGCCACATGAAAAGCCGAATCAGCGGAACCTACAAAAATTCTGGTAACCATTTGGTGCGTATCGCGCTAGCCTGTCATCAAGCAAAAAGCTGCACTGCTTCTTTGAAGTTATACACTCAAATACGCAGGCTTGACAGGTTAACAGAAATGACAGGCTAAGGCCTGCTTGACAGTCTAAGAACTCTGCACGCCTCCCCTCCCCCTTTCATGCCGATTTGCTTAGTTTGCTCCTTAGCCTGTCATCAATGACAGTCTAGCACAGTCTAATTTACACGTTGAACATATAACTTGCTAACTTGTCAAGATTCTCTTATATATATATATATATATATATATATATATATATATATATATATATATATATAGATGTATATGTATCATACATGGACAATGAACTTGGCTCTAGCCTACACAGCCTTCGAGCTCACTGCGCGGGGGGTCAAATGTTTAATTTTTCACGATATGTGTCTACTGTGGTTTTTACAACGCTCTGTTTTTGTGACGCAGCTTTCAAGCCCCTTTGTGGAAAGGATTTGCTAACATTTACGCAATCCTCTCTCCTCCGTTTTAAGAATACATATAATCAAGAACAAGTAAGTAATATATATATATATATATATTTTTTTTTTTTTTTTTTTTTATATATATATATATATATATATATATATATATATATATATATATATATATATATATATATATATATATATATATATATATATATTAACTGCAGGTGGAGCGACCACTGTAAGATGGAACAATTAAAAAGGAGGTCGCAAAAGGGAGTTAAAAGATACAAAAGGGTAATAAAAAGTAATATGTCTGCAACGGTGGGTCTGGGGAGCAGAGCCCCCTGAAGTTGAAGACATTTTTTGATTTTTCAATAAAATCGGTATCCGGAACTTTAATTGTTTTAACTTTGAAGAACGGAGAAAGTGTTTTAAAGTTGTATACATTTTTTAAGCAAAAATAGCAATTTTCCATGAAAAATCGGATACATTTCAAAATTTTTCTCTATAAACGCAGTAAATATATATGCCGTTAAAAATTAGAAATACTTTGGTTTTTAGTAGCCTGAAATTTAAAAAATTAGGATATTATTTGGCTTTTCCCCTGTTTTGTATTCTTCTCCTTAATTTTTTCATACCTACGAATCGCGAATGGGGGCGGCCTCCCGCAGGATCCGCCCCTGGGAAGCCTAGGGGCGAAAGTCCTCAGAAAAGCCAAAGCCCATACACGGTAAATTGTTTCAGGAAATTAATTTAGAGCAGTCCTGAAATGCCAATTGCCTAGTATTTCGGTTGCGTATTTTGAGTTTTGACTGCGTATCTTGAAGCGTTCGACTGCGAATTCAACTCATTGTTTATGCTACATGAAAATGCGCCGAAGGCGCAGAATTTTTTGAAAGAAACGTAAAGCAAAAAGCGCTGATGGCTCGAAAAGATTAAAAGGTAATCAAAAATAAAAAATCCCACCACAGGTCCAAAACTTTTGGATTAAATGTAATGGAAAAAGCAGCAGTTTTTTGAAAGAAATTTTGTGGAAAGCACGCTTGGAGGCTCGAACATTTATAAGGAAAAGTAAACGAAAACACGCCGACGGCGCAAAATTTTCTAGAAGAATGTAATCGTCAACGTTAGGCGGGCGCGAAACTTTTTAAATAAATGTAATGGAAAACGCGCCTAGGGCAAAGCCGGCCAAGACATTTTGAAACCATTTTGTTGGACGGGATAAAACTTTTTTGCACGAGGTAAAATTTGGATGCGCGGGATAAAAATTTAATGCATTTTGTTGCGCAATGGTAAAACGTTTGTTGCGCGACATATATAAAATTTTGAGGCGCTCGGGGGTGAAAATTTTGTTGCGCGGGGGAAAAGTTTTAATGCACTTTGTTGCGCGGGGGTAAAAATCTTACTGACGGAATAAAAGCTTTATGCGTTTTGCTGCGCGGGGGTAAAAGTTATGTTGCGCGGAGATACAAATTTGCTGCGCGGGATAACATATTGAGGCACCTTGCTATGCGAGTTAGGAATTTCGTTGCAATAAATAAATGTGCTAAAATTCTAATGCGCTTTGTTGCGCGGTAGTAAAAAGTTGGTTGACGGGATAAAATCTTTAAGCGATTTGCTGAGCGAAGGTAAAAATTCTGTTGCGCGGCGATAAACATTACTGCGCGTGCATAAAATCTTAGGCGCTTTCCTGCGCGGGGGTATTAAAATTTGCAGCGCAAGTCAGAAATTTCATTACACGGGACAACTTCTAATGCACTTTGTTGCGCGGTGGTAAAAAGCTGGTTGACGGGATAAAATCTTGAGGCGCTTTCCTGCGCGGGGTAAAAATTTTACTGCGCGGGGGTAAAATTTTTGCTGCGCACTACGCGCGGGTAAATTTTCTCTAGCCTGCACATGTGCAGGAGTTGTGCAGGCATTGCCCATGCGTGATATATATATATATATATATACATATACATATATATATATATATATATATATATATATACATATATATATAATACTCTGCACGCCCCCCCTTTCATGCTGATTTGCATAATTTGCTCCTTAGCCTGTCATCAATGACAGTCTAGGACAGTCTGATTTACACGTTGAACATATAACTTGGTAACTTGTCAAGATCCTCTTACATATATATGTCGTGCGTAAAACTAGTTTTTGCGTAATACTAGGTTTACGCAAAGATTTTTGCGTAAAACTAGGATTACGCAAAGACATTGCGTAAAACTAGGTTTACGCAAAGAATTTTGCGTAAAACTAGGTTCACGCAGCGAAATTTGCGTAATATTGTTTAAACTCAAATCTTTCATAAGAAATTTCTAAAAGTTGCTGCACACTTGACAATTTATTATAAAAAATTATTTGCAAACATTTCTGCATTCCAAATTCTAAATTTACTAATTGTTCCATAACATTTATTTATGGAACAATTTTACGCAACGAAATTTATAAATTAGAGTTCAAATTGAACTTTTCCTAAGAATTTTCAAAGAAGTTACAGCAATCTTTTCAGCATAGGGACTATGAATTTTCGCATAAAATATTGAATTTTTATAACATTTTATCAGTTAAAAACTCAGTTTTTCCATATTTTTCTAAAATAAATACCATTATTTTATAACTATTTTTCGATTTGCAGCAAAATTTCGGAGAAAAATATGATATCGATCATAATGCTGGGATAATTCGTAGTCCTTATGCTAATTTGAAAGATTGCTGTAACTTCTTTGAACATTCTTAGGAAAACCCCAATTTATAAATTTCGTTGCGTAAAAATATTACGGAAAAATCAGAAGAAGTTAGAATTCAGACTGCAAAAATGGTTGCAAATGTTTTTATAATAAATTGGAGAGTTTACACCAACTTTTTAGAAATTTCTTAGGAAAAATTCTATTTTAAACAATATTACGCAAAAATCTTTGCGTAAACCTAGTTTTACGCAACGGCTTTGCGTAAACCTAGTTTCACGCAAAAATCGTTGCGTAAACCTAGTTTTACGCAACGACTTTGCGTAATCCTAGTTTTACGCAAAATTCTTTGCGTAAACCTAGTTTTACGCAAAAACTACTTTTACGCACGACATATATATATATACATGCATATATATGTATATATATACAATATATATATATTATACACATATATATATATATATATATATATATATATATATATATATATATATATATATATATATATATATATATATATATATATATATATATATATACTAATACACATATGCATAAATACATGTACTATGTATGCACCAACAGGGAACCAAAATTCTTCTCAAAAATTGGACTAATTTAAGGGCTAATCTTGCCATAAAAATTACTGTAAACTTTAAAAAGTGTGCACCTTTAGATCTTTTGAAAGGACATCTATTTAAATGTTACGCGAACTTAGCTGCGTAACGGTGTGAGGTGATGCTCCACAGAATTACAGAATCAATTGTTATCCCAACTGTGATTTTAAGCACATGTATGATTTTAATTCTAGATCTATTTAACCGAGTTATTATGATGAGTGGGAATGCTCTAACACCAGGTTCCCTTCGCTCAGTAGCAATAAATGCCACCGATAGTCTTCAGAGGCATCTTGGTTGCCAAACGAAGAACTCAACCATTGTGCTACGTTGCCTCAAGGGTGTTACAGTTCATGAACTTTTAGATACACACAGAGAAGTAACAATAATTTGAATGTACTTTTCAAAATTTCAATTCATACCAGTTATTCCAGAGTACGCATATCATTGTGACAGAGAAAATATGTCACAATGGCGCTCTTATTTACATCCCATTAAACCTGCGATTCAATTTTGTTTGTTAGGTATACTGTTGCTAGTTTGGCAACTGTTTATATATATAACAAAACATAAATATTGTTTCATTTTATTTAGAAAATTTATTACGACGATTTCGAGGAATGGGTTCCAGTAGTAGATGGTATTTTGATACCAGCTCACCCGGAGCATCTGATTAGAGATGGCTTCAAAATGCCTGCTATGATTGGAACTACCAAGGATGAGAGTATATTAGATTTATGTAAGAATTAATTTTGTTAAATTTTGAATATTTTGTCCTTTTACTGGTTATGTATTCTGTTATTCGCAGTTATACACTACGTTTGACTTTTCACACTTTTTGCCTGTTGTAAATGTTGTTGTTGTTTAGAAATATTTGTAGCCAGCTTCCTAGCAACAACTTGAATATTTTCAGCAATTTTCTCAAAACCAGGAATTAACATGACCGCTCAGATGACTGCCCATAGTGCTAAATGGGCGATTAGAAATTGGACTTCAGAATACGAAGGATTCACTAACAATGAATTGATATCCAATGGAACTGTTTTCGAATACATAGATTCACGAGTTAATCCAAATCTGGATCAGGATAAAATGCTGAAAAGTGGACTTTTGGAGGTCAGTCAGCTTCAAAACGTTTTTAGGCGTCGAAATAACCTGAGTTGGAAACATTTGTTTTGTAACATCTACCATTTTCCCAAGCAAGAATCATTTACTTGTATACAAATTATAATTTTTAAGACCATTCATTTGGATTGTTTACCTAGATTGGTTTAAACTTTTCTAGGCCTATGGGGATTTTCATTATCATGCCCCTGCTGTTCGATTAGCTAGTTCTTACACCTACGATCAAAAGGCCTACCTTTATTCTTATGACCATGAAAGTGAAAACATGTATGTCGTGGACAAGAAATGGTCAAGTAAGCGATAATCATAAAGTAATCGGCAAGAATAGGCTGTGATCAAATTAGAGTTTGGAAACTTCCCGCAGCAGCAGCCGCAGGGTCCCAGTTGTTTAATACTTTCTGATTTAAAAGCATAATTAGGTAGTTGATTATATTT